>RJVU01052005.1:471595-485946 GCA_003731715.1 Anabarilius grahami
AAAAAAAAAAAAAAAAAAAAAAAAAGAGATTTTTGCCTCTTCAGTTTAATTTATAATAACTGGACTAACCAGTGGATGAGTATCATTGCACAGCATCTCAAATGTCGGTATGATCATTCTGAAATGATTTGGTACAAAGGCCTCCCAGAACTGTCTCACATGATGGCGTTCCCAAACACCAGGCATCCAAGTGCTAGATAACATGACAGCATTTATTGCATTTGTCTGTGTGCTCTAAGACACAAGTCATTTATGATGTAGGAAAAAAGAGCCACAGTTGCATCCCTGATTTCAGCAACTTCCATTTTTATTATAGATATTTTGCACCAGTTTCCCAGGAAGTGACTCTTTTGTTCTCTTGAACACATGCTGCTTTATTCGTAAATTATTTAAGTGATATTCCAATTTTGCGCACAAGTTAAATTCGCAACTTTGGATGGAAACATATTTACTGGTGCGGTACCCTTACAAAAGGTACTAATATGTAGACTTTAGATACTAAAGTATACCTTTAACATACTAATATGAACCCTTTAGGGGTAGCTAAGGTACAAAGGTGCGCGTTTTGAACGGGTACCGGCCCAGTGATGGCTTTTGTCTCTGAGACTTTCTGCTCAACCACTGCATCCAATGGAATTAGGTGGTGAATCATGTGAACTGCACTCCTATTGGTAATCACTGCAGATTTTCATAAAACTGTGCTTAACTTTGTTGCATTAACAATCTCTGTCACTCATGTTACGTCAAATCACCAACCTTCATTGAAAAAAAGAGACTTCTTGATGTTTTTTCAATGCAAATCACTGCTATTCTAAACCCTTGAGGTGAAGATGGTTTAGGAACATGGTAGCTGGTTTGTTTGAGGTCCAAAGTGGTCTATCAGCTCCAACCTCCTTGACAAAGAAGGTCAATCAGGTTGATCTGGGTAGTGCAGCTGATCAACTGCAAAACATGTAAATCCAGTCACCATCAGAAGCTGGTTTAGCTGGAATTTTCCAACAGGGATCAAAAGCAAATGCTTCATTTGTGTCAGAAAATAGTAAAACAGATCTTGCTTTGATCCGTGACCCGCACAGTGTAATGATTTACCAACATTATGGAACAAATCCCTGCTTACTTAATACTAAAAGAAATTCCATTTGCAGAGCCAGGAAGGAATCGAAATAGTCCAATTTAAATTCGTTGCGTCATAAAATATTTGCATCTTCATAGTGCATTTACAATTATGAACAAACAAAAAGAAAAGTGACAAAGAACATCAGGGCAAAATGTTAAATGGTTGAACAAACAGAACAGTCTGGCCCATCGGTATGCAGGACATGCTGTAATCATGTCCCACAATGCAAAGTAAACAGGGGAAGGTCAAGCTATGGTCAGCAAGACTCATGACGGTATTATGCTAGCTGGTGGATTGACAAGAAATGAATGTAACGGTTCGACAACAGCAAACACTCCAAATCCATTTCTGCTGAACTGTGGCTGAAACACTTGCCTGCTGCAGACAGTGCCAGAGACATCTGTGGTACTCTCAAACCACAACTGTATGTGCAAATAACATCCATTTATTATTTCAAGACAGATACCCGATACTTTACATAACAGATTTATAGACATAACATTATTTACTGACAAACACAATGGAAAATCTCTCCCTTTCCCATAATACCGTCACGTGGACCTACGCAGTGTGAGTCTAGAGTTTGAGTGGGCAAACTGGATCGCTCCTATTATCACCTAGCCATCTACTCAAAAAAACAACAAAAAAAAAAAAACAGACTTAGGCCTATATTTAAGAATTAGGCATTTCAAATCGCATATAATTCAGATTACAAGGTTTTAACATAAACTAATAAACTTAATGTGATGCATATTTGTCAGTCTTACATAAATGAAACAATAATGAGATTTCTGTAATTACTAATAAACCACAAATATATTAAACAGCATAATTAAACGGAATTAAGTTGCACACAATTTGGCAAAGGCTGCGGTTTTTTATGCACAGCTTGTCAGTGAAGCACGGCTAAATGCTGCTCCACCTGAAAGCCAGAGGGCGCTCTCGCGCAGAAACTTTAAATATGCCCCGCAGAAGATTTGATTAAACATGATTAATAAACACACGACTACGACAATATATGGTTTATCTGAGTTCTTCAAGTCTTCTCGGATATTTTCATGATAATAAAGTATATTTCTACTTCAATGATAATCAACATAGCCTTTATCACTGTATAGAATACTATGAAATAATAGGTTGTGCGTAGGGCTGCATGATATATCGTTTTAGCATCGAAATTACAATGTGCGCATCCGCGATCGTCACATCGCAGGATATGCGATGTCTAGTATAGGAATCGTTAATCCGTACGGACCAGACACCACGGTTCAAAACACACATGATTCTCTGATTAATTGCAAAGTTTGACCATCATACAATTAAAGTTTGTCATTTGAATGTGTTTTAGGTTTAGGTTTTAGTGTTTCAGTTTAAACATTCAAACCATTTGAGCTTACGAAGTCGCGAAAGAGAACTCAATTCTGAACGTGCGGCTGTTGTGTGGCATAAATAAGCCCTAGTTGTGTGACTTATTCTGTTTAAGAAGACACATCTCACAGAAGGATGCTCAACTGACGTTATGAAGTGAGTTTGGAGTAAAAACATGTTTTTAAATGCTGCCTTTTGTTGGACAAGAGGTTCATAAATGAACCGCATAAATGCATGTTGCTTTTTCAAATGCACGTTATAAGTGACTCAAACTTGCAGTGATTTCGGTGAGAGCCGTGCTTCACTGACAAGCTGCGCATAAAAAAAAAAATAATCGCCAGCCTTAGCCAAATCAGTTTAAGCATGATTTCATGTTAATTGTGATTTATCGCGCAGCAACAACAAGAGATGTTTCTTGAGGGACTTGAATAAATATTTATGTAAATATGATAAATAAAAACACAGATGTAAAAAGGGAGCTACATGTAAGAATTTTCATGTATTAACCACTTTTTTTTTTGCCAATGCGTGAACAGCTTGCAATGAAACTTCCCCCTTGAAACGAGACCTTCCTCAACTTCCTACACTGCAAAAAATGCTGTTCTTACTTAGAATTTTTGTCTTGTTTCTAGTCAAAATATCTTAAAGTTCTTAAATCAAGAAGCATTTTCTTGACAAGTAAAAATTATTTTCTTGTTTTCAGAAAAAAGTCAAAATTAAGTGAGTTTTTCCTTAAAACAAGCAAAATAATCTGCCAGTGGGGTAAGCAAAATAATCTTATATCAAACCAAATATAAGATATATAATCTTGTTTTCAGTTTGATATAAGATTATTTTGCTTACCCCACTGGCAGATTATTTTGCTTGTTTTAAGGAAAAACTCACTTAATTTTGACTTTTTTCTGAAAACAAGAAAATAATTTTTACTTGTCAAGAAAATGCTTCTTGATTTAAGAACTTTAAGATATTTTGACTAGAAACAAGACAAAAATTCTAAGTAAGAACAGCATTTTTTGCAGTGTAGGTTGTCTATGAAAGTCTGTAGACTGATTTTTATGTGAAGGACTCTGGACGTTTTTGCCGGGAAAATCAAAAGGATGCGTTGTTTACGTGCTCTCGAGATCCTCTCTTCCACTCAATGACACGAGAAACGAATGCTTATACAATGTTCAGGATAATGCTGAAAGAGCCATTCTGTACTATAATGTCAAGGTATAATGTACAAACTATAGTCTCACAGAGCCCGATGAGATCTATATAGTTAATAATTTATTATTATTTTTGTTACAATAATACAGCCATATGAAATGGTTTTTTTTTGTGTGTGTTGGTTATTTTAATTTTTCTGGATTTATGATTTAATGCAAAATGTATTATCAAAAATGGAATCAAATGAAGGCATAAACACGAACAATTTATTTAATGTTTTAAAATATAAATCGGATGAAAATGTAAGAATTGCTTGCTTGGCAAACAGTGCTGCACAATAGAGGTTTCCTCTTAAAATTAAAACATAGAAGAAAAAGTGTGATATATTCCTTAAAAAAAGTTATTATTATTATTACTACTTTGAGAAGTGCATTCTACTGTGCAACAGTACTATATTTCTGTCACTATTTCTTCAAGTTAAATCAAACTTTTATTTTGACAGGCAGTCATGAAGACCTTTGAGTCTCTGTGTGTCCATGACATGACAAGTTTTTTTCCAATGAAAATGTGAAATGCTCAAGAAGTGATGCATCGTGGAAATCATACGGCCCTAGTAATGAGAAAGCAATAAAAGCTCTTCTACAACAGTCTGATTTATGTTGCGCAAATGCAACAAGTGACAAGTAAGAGGACGTTTTGACAGGTTTATGGATTGGACTGCTGTGGCACACACTGAAATCCAAATGATCTAAAATCCTGCTCCAAATCGATGTTATTAAACATCAAATATGTTTTGATTGGCTGTGATTGGGTCACGTCGCTAACAAACAAATTATTTGATGCACAAAACTTGTTTATACAAGAGAAAATGCAATAACAAAAGCCAGGCTTTGACCTAATTTTTTCCATATCTAATATCCCCTACTACAACACATGTAAACAGTCCGCATATGTCATCTTTAACTGTTTCATGAGCAGAGAGGCTCTATTTGTGACCTTGCTTACTAAAGATCAATGAACTGTCTGGAGGCTGAGCTTTTCCCAGAAGTAAGAGAATGAATCAGAGCTCAAAAAGGCCAAATGAGACGCATGCTGATCACTTGCGAGAAACCTTTTGACCTGCTATGGCAACTGACCTGGCTACATATTCATGCCGTGTGTGAGAGCGCGTGATTTCTCACAAGGGACGTAATAACATATCAGGTGTCACTCCGAGAACCAGACAAGTTGTTTTTCGTCCTACAAAACTCCATTTGAGGTGACTTTGAGGTATCCATGGCATAAAAACATTCTCAAGCAGAGGAACAATGAGCATTACGTAAAAGCACTCATTTACAATGCTGAAAAAGGTTTAGGCTGTAAATCATGGCAAAGAGGTAGTTGTAAATGGAGCGGATCTTTGTGGGAACTTTTTTGTTGACTTTGTGGTCGAGTCTTTGATTTCCTTTGGCTCAGAGGTTAAAAAAATAAAAAAAAGGTGCTTACCAAGTTACTCATACTTAAGAGTTAGGGATTCCAACAAACCCTTATCCCAGGCGCACTCGTCGGTCGTTCATATTCATCCGTCGGTGCTATGAATGATACCTCAAATAGCGCAGCTTCTTGAGAATAGTCGTGCTATTATTAAGAGATCAGACTTGTGCTTCAAGAATGCAAAAGGCAACATTGAGCTCTAGTGTGCCTGCGGTAATGTCCGTACTTCAGTTGGGTCATCCTTAAGTAGAGTGGCGTTCAAGCCTTTATCTCCTGCCAAGCCAACACTGAGAACCTCAATAACATGCGGTGTGGTTTAGTACAAGGCTACTGAGAGTGAAGGGGAGGGCATGTGGATCACAGCCTCACGGAAAAATGCATGAAGGTTTAACTGGGGTGCGACACAGGGATCATCTGAGGATAACCCTGAACGCAAAGTAGATTCGCTGCACTGCATATTAATGCATATTTGCCATTTTAACTGAACTTAGGACTGGTGGTGGTGCTTAAGATATTGTTGGTCATTCAGTGTTTCTGTAAAAAAAATAGATAAAAGTAATAGATAATAGTAATTATTATTAAAAGACAATAGGGGTTTTCGCACCAGAGGAACCTTTTCATAGCTCCTAGCTGAAGTTCCTAGATTTTGCCGTGTTCGCACCGCAGGAACTAGGATCGATTTCAGTTCTAGGAACTCCTTTTTGGGGGAACTAAATTAGCTCCTACTTCAGAGTAGGTTCTAAACCAGCACTACAGGGACTATCAGTGGCATAAGTGAACGTTGATTGGTCAAATGTATGTCAAACACCAGCAACCGGCATTTTTAAAAAGCCATGTAAACATATTTACTTCACGAACATGGAAAACAGCGATAACAGAATTTACCTGTTGTCTGCAGGGCTTTGTCGTAGGAGATTTCATCTCTTAGCCCCACTTTTTACTCTTTCACTCTTTCACTCACATAAATTGTGTTTTCATTCCATATCCGTTTTCATCAAACCCAAGACACACAACAAACACCGCTCCGATCACGGCATCCTCCATCCACCGGTTTTTAGCGTTCGTAAACGCTGTCGGCCGATTCAGAGTTCCTATTCTTGGTGTGAATGCAACCAGGAACATGGCCCGGGGGAGAAATTATTTCTTGGGGAACAATCCTAGTGGCTAGTTCCTAGAACTATTCGGTGCGAAAAACCCTAATAATAATTCTACTTCTAATCAATACAACGCACTAAGGATTGATGAGCTGCTGGGTTCATGAATGTTAATCACGTTGTCAGCGTTTGCTCCAAATGATTTGCTGAAATCAAAACAGGGATGGTAATAGATGAGCGCCAGCCAATGAGATTCCCGTTTGCGCATTAGTTTCACCCACTACCGGAGAAACCGGCATCTCTTCTTGTTGTTCTTAAAAGCTGAATGATTCCAAATGATTTTGACAGGAAAATACAACAAAGAATATCGTTTACATGTAGGGTGTCGATTCTGCGTGGTATGTAAGATTCTCTCTCTGTCTTTGGTATTGGTGTGCTGCACATCCATTGAGCTGAATTGAAATAGTACAGATGGATTGACAGAGAGCGAAACTCTCAAGCGTGTTCAGAGTGTGAAAATATATCTACGCTAAACTTATACTTAGCCTCTAACACACACTGGCGAGTAAAATCTAAGAATTTATTAGCCAATTATTTAGTCGTCCAGAGTGAACATTTAGTCACATATGTGAGTGATTTTCTCGCATCGTAGAGGGTTGTATAAATTAGTAAGCATAACCTGTGGTCTGTGCGACATCAATGGCATAACTCTAATAAGCCTAGACCTTTCTTTAGCACTGCAAAACAAGCAAGGTTTTACTTATCTCTCTCAACAAATGTGCTGTTCATCGCTATCACGAGAGCTTCGCAAATCTGTCAGCTCTTTTTTGTGTAATGCTTTAATCAGGATTTGCTCTTACATAAAAATAGCAAATGGGAAACAGGAAAACTGAAAAACAGGAACTTCAAGGTTTGAAAAAATAGCTTTCAGATGTCTTAATGAAAGACTTGATTTGTTCGCCTCGCCGCACGGAATCTTGGGCTCTAACAGGTGCATCTCATCGAAGAAAATGAACAATGACTGTGGAAACATTTCTGATTACATATCCATATAACCAATTAGTGTTGCTTGGTTGCACTTGAACAAACCCTGAGTATTCAACTGAACATGACCCTCAACCAGCATTGTTTATGTTAAAAATATGAATGATGCCTCAAACCGTGGCTTGTTGAGAAAAGGTGCGCTGTTATGTTTCTAAGCATTTCACCTGGTGGATGCTAAACGGGTGAACTCAAGTCAAATTCAAGCAGTGAAAACAAAATTTGCATTAAATCAGAAAAATATTATACAATCCTCTGTGAATGTGACGTGTAGAGTGGGACTGTGCTCTTTTACGTGTGTGCAGCTCATGATCTGTGGATTCATGTATAAAACTTTCCATAGATTTTTCATCTTAAATGTGTGCGTATGCAGAAAACCCAGATTTTGCGTACACACAAAAGTATGCCAGAACCTGCGCAAAATTCTTTTTTATCAGCGGAGCACTGTGCGAACATGCATCTCCACCCTGTCTCCTTCCCGAAATACCCATGCATAGTTGTAAACTCCATATATATCATCATCTGCATATCATTTCCATGCATATTCCCATCCACGTGATTCCATGTTAAACGGTACAAGACATTAGGAAAATATGACTATAGATGCCATTTGTGAGGTCACATTAAACTTCTAAAAATCATCGACTACCCTTGTCTTGTTTTAGAAAAAATCTAAATTGTATAAAATACTGTTCAGAGAAAGTTTTCAGTGAAAAGTTATTCTTATTCTTTTCCAATGGCCAATCTAATGGCAATTTTGCCAATAAAAGTAAACATATATTTTAGGATGTTTATATAGTTAAGTTGCTGAACCATCTGCTTAGACTGAGTCAAGTGTGCATCACTGATCGTTATTTGCGCGAAAATATTGAGTTCTGCTATTTAATTTAAAGTGAAATTATCATGCGCCAAGCAATACTTTAATCTAAATGCAGATGTAAAACAGAGTTTAAATCATTCTGTTTACTTCATTACTTCGCTCACTCCTGTACATTTTTTTTTTCCATGTTTCCAGCTCTTTTTCCTGTTGTGGCGGATAGCAAACAGCGTTGCATTACCACATGCGCCCCCTTCTGTATTGGAGTGTGGGTCGCCTGTGACTGACTGTATTCGTCGTCTAACTGTATGCACCGAACTGTGACGTCCATACTGTGATGGTTTGGGACAAATACATGTACCGCTAATCCCCTAATATATCCAAAACGTGATAAATGGCATAAAAAAAAAAAAAAAAAGAGTTTCTGCCAAAATCAGTATTGTATCTGGTCGGTACTGAAAAGTAATTTATTAATTTTGCACAAAATGCGATATCCGTCATGTTATTCTGTCATGTTTTCTCCCTTTCTTTCCAAAATGTGACAAACGCCAGTCTCCCCTCTCTGCAGAATGCGATATATCTGCTCAACCAATCACGGCGCACCATTCCACGCACTGTAAACGGTAATGGCGACGCTCTGAATACACCCGGCATCCTAGTTTTCCTTATCTACTTTGTACTTTGTGATCAACAAAATTGATGGCATTGATGAACCTGTGGTGGTTTCTGCGGTGGGGAAGAAACGTAAGTCATCAAAATCGAATCATTTACGTGATTTACGTGAAGATGGGGCACTCGAGTCGGGAGGAGGAAAAATGCCGGCTCTTGCTTGTTCCACGACAGCATCAAACTTCTGTCACAGTCCCCAAAACTGAATCATGGACAGTTTTTTAAAAGCCGTTTTTAATACCAATGTACTCTGTAAAAGTGTTTATTTAACCGTGCGGTGGCGCCAGATACTCTTTAATCGTTAATGACAAACAGAGACATAATTAATTAATAACATTAACAAGATGACTCGTTGAATTCATTTTGGGAGCGACGACTGAATGTATTTTTAGTCAAATGCCTGTATATAAGATTAGTATTGACAAAGTTCAGAGGCTGTCATATATGTGAATCAACTTACTTTGTTGTGTATTTTCAATATGAAAAATAACTTTTATATTGATGGAAAAAATTATCCGTTTTTATAATAAACCTTTGAAAATCAAAATGTAGATTTGAATTTTTAATGTTTTTATAACCAAAAGATGCTATGTGAAAGATTGAAACAGAAAATAGTGGTTTTCATCTTGCCGCTTTCTTGGTAAAGAAAACACATTTTTACTCAAATTAAATCAAAATAAGGCAAGTTGATTTTCTGATCAGATTTTTTTTTCCCTAACACATTTGACCAATTCCAAACCACATCAAACTATTATTTTTGCATTTAATTATTTATAAGTGATATATAATTGTTCATGAACGCTGGAAATAAAAAAACACCTTATATTCAGGTGTGCAGAATTATTAGACAAGTTTTCTTTTTACAGGCAAGATGAGCCAAAAAAGAGATTTAAGACACATTCTAACTGCAAAAGAATCAAGAATTAAGGTGAAGAATCAAGTGTGAAACCATCAGGAACTCTTTAGTCTCCAGCGCCACCATTTTCCAGAACTGCAACCTACCTGGAGTCTCCAGAAGTGCAAGGTTTCAGGATCTCAGAGACTTAGGTTAGGTAAAGAATCCTAAAAAAATGACCCCTACTTAATTTTTATAGGCTTTATAGACAGACAGATTGAGAGTGACTCTTGAAGGACCAGCACCACATCCTCTTGTACCACTGTTTGAAGAATTCATCATCCAGAATCTGGCAGTAGGGTGTGGGAGTTCATTTGAGTCCATCTCTGCAAAACGGACTTCAGGGTAGGAGACTGAACATGAGACTCCAGGTAGGTTGCAGTTCTGGAAAATGGTTGCGCTGGAGACTAAAGAGTTCCTGATGGTTTCTTTTGCAGTTAACATGTGTCTTTTCTTCTCCACCTGTTTTTGTCTGACCCTGCTGATCCAATGAGCATTTCACTGTACAATGGTCATGCCTTAACTTTGAAATTTCTATATTGCATTAGTATTGCATCCTTCTCATGGGCATTTAATAATTAATGACTTTTCAGTCTCTTTTTGGATCATTTTATCTGTAAAAGAAAACCTGCCTAATAATTATGCACACACCTCAATATAAGCCGTTTTTCACTCTTCTGTCTTATCTCTGAGTATTTGGGTTACACTGACCGTGCAAATGTAAACTGTAGTGTTACATGTCTAAGGCTTAGAAAAGTGCTATTGTCCCACAAATGAACATGAGGGTCACCAACCTGATATCTGATTTCATCACGTCTCATTGTGCACAGTGAGTCACCGCAGACAGATCGCAGAGCAGCCCACAATTAAAAAGCAACAGAGTCAGTTGTGTCTGTCTCTATGACAACAATAATGTGGGTACGTGATGGATCGGTGTTGAAAGGCAGACACTCTCCGAATCCCTGCAGCCTCTACCTCCCCCTTTTCCCACCGAACCGCAGCGAAACCAAACTATGCTAGAGTGACTGTAACACTAGTTACAGGTTTCCTTCAGCGATGACCTGAATTGAGTGGATCATAAAGTCTAAAGGTTCTTAATCGTTCTTCACTTTAGGGTAAAATACTGTGACTTACAAAAATTACAAAGATTGTCTATTTAAATTAACTGCAGAAATGGTTCTGATCATAGTGATATGGATATATTTCAGCACTCCTGTCACGTCACATAGTAATAACTTTAAAGCAAGCAGCTTTACAGTAATAAACATGAAAATGTTGCTTTCAATTACAACTTCATTTTCTACTATAAAGCGTCTCTCTGGTGTGTTCATGTTTTTCCTCATATCTGAACTGTCATGATATTAGATTTTTCATGGTTATCGTGGCCAAAAGAATTAAAGGTAACGATATATCGTGAAATCTATAGAAAGTAGAAACCTTGAAAAAAACAATGTTATCAGTCAAATTCTTTACTTTGTTTATTTTATGTTTCGCTTTCTTTTTTAGCCAATGAATCACACCATTGATTACAACAACTGAGACAACAATTGTCCGAATTGAGAAGAAATTATATTATTTTATAGTATTCTATACAGTGATAAAGGCGAATTAGCATTGCATAATAAATATACATTATCCTTACGAATACTGTCACAATGGTGAGTTAATTCTCTTCATGTTTAATCAGTCAAAGCATCTCCATCTGCATGAGAGAATTTAGCGCTCCAAAATGACATCACCCTATTTTGGATGAAAAATGTAACAGAAATATTCCATTCTAAAGATATTTGAAGTAAAAATCCATAAGTTTTTATCCGAATGAGCAAATTTTTTTACTAAAAGACTCATGGGATGTAAAAATAACAAAACAAAGAACGGCGTCAGCAATGTATATTTCCCGTTTCAGGACTAGAAAAAGTCCTGCTTTATGACAGATGGCAGCGCTAAGGTGCAATACTGCCACCTATTATACTTCGGGATGTCAAGCAGGTGCTGGCACTGATTTATTTACATGTCATATTATCATGTGTACTATTTGTTTTAAATATTACGGTTATCGCAATAATATATTTTCACACCCTTATTAAACACAATATCAATATTTTACGTTTTGAATATCACGGTTATCGTCAGTATCTGTATATCGCAACACCCCTGGTCTGAACTCGACGGACTGAGTGGAAGAAATTAACATATCCACAACAAAGCAGGCAGAGCCCACCTATTATGCCATCATCTTTTCATATTTGATTTGGAAAGTTGTTTCGAGCTCTTGAAATGAACTCCATACATACCTCGTTTTTGCCCGATTTTGCTCAAAATGACATCACACAAGTTCACTCTTCGATTTCGCTTGAAGTGTATCGGGGCCTTAAGAGTTAAAGTGAGCAGATGGAGACAGGTGGAAAGTGCCCCCTTCTTCCAGCACTAGTGAATTTGGGTGCCAGTGTTGATGTGGTGTGATTAAGATCCAGTAACTAGAGCTGCTGCCAGTCTGACCTCAACTGTTACTTACCCGATAAAAGGCCGTCGTCAGGGGCAGCAATGCTGCGGCTACAGTGTATTCCTCTGAGCTGGAGCAGTCCTGCGAGTAAACAGAGATGAGGAGATGTTAGATGATATCACTGAAGCATATAAGCTGATGATAAAAAGAGCTTTGGCCAATTGTGCACAAAACATGACACCACTTGCTATTTTCCTATGTTATATAAGTGTTATTACCAAGGCATGTCAAAGTATTGGTTGCATATGTCCATAAATCACATTTTTGCTTTAATAAATAGGGTAAACATATCATATATGGGCCAACAAAGTCGTCATGCTTATTTGAAAGAGGTTTGGCTTCCATTCAGTCAGTTTTGTATGCTTTTGAGCTGTTTTCATGCATGTGCTTTTAATATTTTACATAAGCATGCCTCAGGCTGTTCCGATTTTCAATTAAGAAGTAATTTCATAGTTTAAATTGTTAACTGACATGACACTGTCTTATTTAAAATGAACAAAAGTAATTTATGTTGGTTGTTGCATAAAAAGATCAACTAGTGTGGGAGTGACAGATTATATTTAATGAGGATCCTGGAAACAGTCAAAGCCAGATGACTCTGCTTTTTAATGAAAAAATAGCTATTGGTTTTATAGCTTCATGAAAAGTCCCTGATTCATGATTTGTGGTGTATGATGTGGCACTGCAAAAAATTTGTGAAATAGATGAGAAGGGAAAAAATTATGAACGATGAAGGCACATTTATTTATCAAAACTTGTCACTTCCATATGTTCTATAGTGTCTTATATAGGAATGAAGATGCTGTAAGCAGTGTCAGGATTATATTTCAATACAAAAACCAGTCACCATCTCTGCTCTCTATGCTGGCATACACATCTGAATGTAAAGACAAGAGCAAATCTAAAACATGGGTTGCTGCACAGATCCTGCATGTCTGACCCCCATGGATGGTGCAGCATGCAATATTTCTCTTTCAGTTCCATGAACTGCATTGTTTGCCAGGGAAGCTGAAACATTCCATCATTCTAAGCTTCTGTACACAATTAAATAACTGGAAGTGAACTCGGAGCAAAGTCTGTAATCTTTTACCATCAAATGATCCCAATTATTCTGCAGGGAGACCTTATTCTGCTCAGACTTGATCTTCCTGAAGAAAATGTCAGTGCAAAACTCATCATGATGCTTACTGGTTGTTTACCAGCAGAAGAACCCTATCAGAAGAGTCTTAACGATATTCTGGTCCCCAGGGTCCCCCGGGTCTTTTTGCCTATTATAATGTCAACATTCTTTAAAATAACACCGTAAGAACTTTAGTGTAATCTTTATTATTTTTAAGAAAACAACACATGTGCAAAAAGAAAAAAACAAAAAACAGGAAATTACATAACAGAGGGGTCAATATGTCTCTTAAAATATCAGATAATTTTATTATATTATGACAGGGCTCGACAAAATGTACTGGCCTGGGGCCAGCGTGAATGATTGACGGAACAGTTGACGGAACCGTCCCTGTCCCGATCGGGCCAGAGCTGCATTGTCACAAAAGTTTATCATTTGCATGTGTTTTTAAGCCTTTTCACGTCTTCTTGTGCTTGAACGAACAAATTCACAGAAAACGTCAAAATGTCCTTGTTGTAGAGTATCCTCATAAACAGTCGGTTATGGCTTAAGTGAACGTAAACAGTTGCGAAATAAAACGTGTATCAGTATATTGGATCCGTGCATTCGGTCTTAAAGTGACAGCAGCCTAATATTCCTGCTGCTGACGAAGAAAAATAAAAAAATTAAAAAATTGTTCACTGTTTTTTAATAAGGATTAATCTATATTTAATTTATACAGCAAAGACTATAAGGTGTTATTTTACATTCGATTACTTTATTCAATTTCTGTACCTGTAAACTACTTAGACCTACCTGAACAACAACAATATATAATATTATACAATAAATTATATATATATATATATATATATATAAAGTATTTTTAATACATTNTCACATGTATTCAAGGTGTAATTCTTTAAACTTCATAGTTACACCACATGACATTTTGAGTCTTTAAATTTAAATTTAAAATACTAGTAGGCCAATTTTTATTGCGGACACTCTTACTGTGCATGTCACTGATCCATTACACAAATCTTCTGATGTGATGTGATGTGAAGTGTAGCCAAGTATGGTGTCCCATACTCGAAATTTGTGCTCTGCATTTCACCCATCCAAG
>RJVU01052005.1:497217-515651 GCA_003731715.1 Anabarilius grahami
ATATATATATATATATACATATATATATATATATATACATATATATATACATATACAGTGGCATGAAAAAGTATGTGAACCCCTTGCAGAATCTGTGAAAATGAGAATTATTTTAATAAAATAAGAGGGACAATAAAAAATGCATGTTATTTTTTGTTTAGTACTGTCCTGAGTAAGATATTTTACTCAGGACAGTAAAAGATGTTTGCATTTAGTTCACAAGACAAAACAATAGCTGAATTTATTAAAATAACCCCATTCATAAGTATGTGAACCCTTGATTCTCAATACTGTGTGTGGTTACCTGATGATCCACGACTGTTTTTATGTTTTGTGATGGTTGTTCATGAGTCTCTTGTTTGTTCTGAGCAGTTAAACTGAACTCTGTTCTTCAGAAAAATCCTCCAGCTCCTGCAGATTCTTCAGTTTTCAAGCATTTTTGCATATTTGAACCCTTTCCAGCAGTGACTGTATGATTTTGAGATTCATCTTTTCACACTGAGGACAATTGAGGGACTCAAACACAACTATTAAAAAAGGTTCAAACATTCACTGATGCTCCAGAAGGAAACACGATGCATTAAGAGCCGAGGGGTGAAAACTTTTGAATTCAAATATCAAGGTAAATTGTACTTAATTTTTCTGCCGGGAAACATGCAAGTATCTTCTGTTGCTTCCGAAGGGCAGTACTAAATGAAAAACAATGATATTTAAACAAAATAAGAAAAATTGGGACATCTTCATCCTGTTCAAAAGTTTTCACACCCCGACTCTTAATGCACCGTGTTTCCTTCTGGAGCATCAGTGAATGTTTGAACCTTTTTTAATAGTTGTGTTTGAGTCCCTCAATTGTCCTCAGTATGAAAACACAGATCTCAAAATCCTACAGTCACTGCTGGAAAGGGTTCAAATATGCAAAAATGCTTGAAAACTGATGAATCTGCAGGAGCTGGAGGATTTTTCTGAAGAACAGAGTTCAGTTTAACTGCTCAGAACAAACAAGAGACTCAAGAACAACCATCACAAAACAGTCGTTGATCATCAGGTAACCACACACAGTATTGAGAATCAAGGGTTCACATACTTATGAATGGGGTTATTTTAATAAATTCAGCTATTGTTTTGTCTTGTGAACTAAATGCAAACATCTTTTATGTAAAATGTCTTACTCAGGACAGTACTAAACAAAAAATAAAATGCTTTTTTTATTATCCCTCTTATTTTATTAAAATAATTCTCATTTTCACAGATTCTGCAAGGGGTTCACATACTTTTTCATGCCACTGTATATATATATATATGTATATAAAAGAAACGATGTGCAATGTAGTGTTGTAAAAATATAGATTTTTCGATACATATTGATACTGAAATAGCGCTTCCATAGCGTTTCGGCGTGGGATTGTGTGTATTGCGCATAATTTCCTGCAGATTTTGTGTGCGTGCACATTAGGGCTGGGACAATATATCGATGCATCGCAAATTTGTGGACTGATTCTGGTATTTTCCAAATGGATCGCAAATCGATTCTGAGCTTAGTTTTTAACAGCAGATGCTGGTCTAGGCTAGGATTGAACCGCACACTCAAATGCTCATGAAGAGGAGCGCTCGTGCGTTCAGCTGAGTCTGAGAATGTATTTGCTCCCCAGAATGCTTTTATGACATGAGACGAATGTAAACAGCCCACTGCAAACACCCTTGTAATTGGCTTCAACCTTTTCGAACTTGATAAATGATTATTTTGTAGAAGGTTCAAGTGGTGTGTGTAAGGAATTGACTGTTTCTAAAGCATGCAGTGCTATCTGTTGTTGAAAACTAAGCTCAGAACCGATTCGAGAGAGAATCGCGATACATACGGAATATATCAGAATCGATCCCGAATGATTTCTTGATTTGCAATGCATTGATGTATTGTCCCATCCCTAGTGCACATAAACCGCCTCGTAGTACTAAATTGTGTTTTTTTCACAGTCAAATACACACAAAATAATGGCAAAATGCCGGTCTTGGTGAGTATTCACATAAACACAGTCAGTTATTTTAAGTGAACAAACAGTTGAGAAAGAAAACGCATGTGTAACAGTATATTGGATCCGTGCATCAGGTCTTAAAGTCACAGCAGCCTAATTATGAGATACTATTAAAAATATCTATATTGCAGTTTTTCCCAATGGTAACTTTCATTACAATAAAACTCTTTTGTGTCTTTCAAATTAAAGTGTGAATCTTTTTCATTGTTACAGTATTGTCTCCTATTCCACCTTAATGCCTGAAAATGGTCAGTTTTGCAAATATTTAATATTTAAAATACAAAAAAATATATATACACATCATATACTGTGTTGCAGTATTTCTGTATTTTGTGATCTGGATCTCTGGCAGGATAAATCGTATTACTTGATTGGCTGCTCTGGTGCTTTTTATTTTAAGGTCCTTGTGGTAATAAATTCTGGAAATACTGAAACCCACCTGTAAAGTGCAGTTCATCATGCGAACAATATGATCAAACTGCTGGTGGTCCAGAATGGCACGGTTCTGCCGGACGTGGTGGCTGAGCTCTTCGGTCAGACACTGGCGTGCTGCTTTGCCTTTCAGGGCCCGAAGAGCCGCAGGGAGTGTCTGAAGAAACAGCAGTGTCAAGGCATTACTGAAACATATGCTTTTCCATCGCGTACCATTCACCTAAAAAGACTGGGCCGCCCTCATCTGGATGCAGAAGTGATTTGCTTGAATGCATGCAAGCAAAGGCCGCAATCATTCCAGCTAAATCCAGCCGGTTGACCTCTGACCCATAGTTAAAATTCCAGAATGGTTGTTATTGATGAGATTTTACGTCTAGACGGAGGCAGCACCCTACGCTCAGGTTTACTCGGGCCGAGGTTGTGTGGAGGTGATGTCTTTACTGGCTCAGAGAAGCTGTTAAGCTGGAAGCACAACATTTTTACAACTGTAAAGGGATGCAAGCTTGCATTGCATAACCTACAATTTAAACTCAATGTGTGCAGGTAGCTGGCTACCATTCCAACGCAAACACACTGGGGATAGATCACAAATGATGGCAGGCTCCAAACATCCCCTGTGAGCAAATTTCCTTTGCTACAGGTAATTTGCACAAAGTTATTTAGACTAAAAATATGTTAAGATGCTTTAGACAAACACCAGTCTCGGTTAATGTTAGAATAATATTAGGATTAGTGATAAGGGCAGGGAAATTAGAAGAATATGTGTGACTGTTTGTTCACCCCTTTCCTCCTACGCTTGTACGACTTGCAGCTGGAGAGCTTTGCTTATCGTGCTATGAACGGCATCGCTAATGCGAGCTAATCTGCATGCTGTCTTTTTCCAGATGCGCAAGAGAATATGTGGGTTTAATCCTTCTGTCATCACAGAAATGATTGCATCACCTTCTCTGTCTCCAGAGTCTTGTTGTCGAAGATGAAGCCGATGCACGTCCGGACCACCTCCAGTCTACGAGCGCTGTTAAAAACCGAGCTGGCCTTGCCCAGGATAGATACTGCATAAAAGATAAGAACCGGTAACAAATGAAGAGGTCGTGTGTCGAGTGCCAAATCACTGTAACACACCATCTTAAGTGTGGAAAAATAAAAAAGACACCAATGTAAGTCAATGAGTATTGAAACTGCTTATATGAGCAAAATAGCCTCCTTTAGGATGATACAAGACCCTCTACTTTGCACCAGGATCATGATCACCCTGTCATGGTTTATTTTACATTAATGATCAGTGACTGTACATTATGCTTATTACTTAAATATGTAAATCAGAGGTTTACAAAATTTTTTTGTCTGCCAAACACTAAATCAGGGTTCCTCAAATCCAGCCCTGGAGGGACCCAAGGTCTTCAGAGATACTAGAAACGCACAGGTAGGTGAGTTTGATCAGGGTTTGAACTGCAGTAGCCCTAAAATTTAAAGTCGGCATGAAATCAAACCTGACCCTATTCATTTTCTAAATGCATTTATTTGCATCAATTTTTTTCTATAATAATGTTCTGTTTTCATCATTTTCAACCAAAATTAAACTTCTGTTTCATGCTTACTTTAACTAATGTTAACCTGTCAAATTAATTTCACAACATCTTTACATGGTAATAATTAGAACAACTTATTAATTTTGTTTGTCTGCTTTGTCTTTATATTTTGGTTGGCAAAATTGAGCAAAACAGTCAATAGTGTGTCTAAAATAACACAATATTAACTTCTTATTTATTGAACTGTTGTATAAAATCAGTATTGCATTTACACTCATGCTATTCTGGACAGAAAAATAGCACTCGTGTGATATTGCACTTGTTAATCGTGTGATATAGCTTATATGATTTAGATATGAGACAAAAACTCAAATGGGCATATTTTGCCCCATATCTTGAATTTTAAGGACATTCTACCTACATTCTATAGGCTTTATCATGCAGTGAGGTGTTGTTCTGCATCATATTCGTCATTAATCATCTGTATAAAATGTCAGATGACCTACATAGGTCTGTGGCGGGGCAAGTGTGTTAAACGCGTTAATAAATTTAACGCGTTATTTTTCACCATAATTACTTAATCTTATTAACGCATTGACAGCCTTAATATATATATATATATATATATATATATGATGAGGAGGATGAGCTGTGTAATGAACCCGTCACTCACCCACAGGGGGTCCGGCGGGCACCACACACTTCCTCTCTGGACGGGTACTGATGGGGGCGGTGTGCTGCTTGGCCAGGCCCTCCTGTATCAACTCCTCCACCCTCTCCTCCTCCAACAAGGGAAAGGGAACCACGTGCACCCGCAGGTGCGAGCCCTCGCTGGGACGAGGCACTTTCTGGAAGGCCATGTGGGGGTTCGGGTTCTCCTACAGAATGCATGACAACACAACCGTTGAAATTCAAGATTTAGAGATGTTTTCCGGCTCAGAGCCTTTTTGTTTTTTGTAAAATTTGGAGAAAAAAAAAAAAAAAATCACTCATCAAGAGCATAACTCTGAGTATGACAATCTCCATTGTGTAAATGTGCTATTTTCAGTCATTTGTGTTTATTTTATTCTGTGAGTGAAAGTTTCCAATAACGGAGTGTAATCAAGACACACTGATCAGTATTTGACAGGTCATGTGATCTCAACATGGCCGTGTACATCATTCACAACATATTCATCAAAAGTACTATTCAGTCTTTATTTGTAAAATAAAGAAACAGTCTCTGAAAGAGTTCTTAATAAAATGCATCAAGTGTGTGAAGGGGAGAAAACTTGGCAAAACCAAAGGACAGAGAATATAACCACTGGAGTTTAAACACCTGAAGGAACTGGCGTCATGTGCTTACGTTTTTGTAAAGCTGCTCTGACAGCTCTCTCAAACGCTTCTGGAATTTGACCAGGTTCTCCTCTTCCTCCTTAAAGCGGTCTACATCCAAGGCCACCAGCTATAGAACAGAAACAGAGCAGTTTAATGCAGAAACCAATGAATCTGTGGCTACAATGTGCACAAGAAATCAGTTTCTCCACCTGTAATTGATTTAACAGAACCCAGAACAATAGCTGGAATTTCACTGGGCTGAGTCACACATGTATTATCTTCCTCTTGTGGAATGATGTTACTTAGTAGGAGAGTAAATATTTGCTCTAACAATGATTCGATCCGATTACGGTTGTTTACTGAATCGTGCCATACAGTACGATGAAATGGTCACAAATTTCATTCTGATTCCGTCTTGGTTGTTTATCATTTCATTAATATTTTCAAAAATATTCTTAAGACGCAAACGCAATGAGTAAATGCATTTCAAATACCCGGATGAAGCAAAGTGTGGAATGTCGGACACCTCATGCACTTTGTTGCAGTTTTCCTTGCATAGCAGAGAGGAAGAGCCACCAAAATGTTGGATGACAAAATATCACTTTATTTTAACATGTCATAGTTATGAGTTAAATGCACTTACTATAGTAATAACAGTAAATAATACATAATTACAAGCAAATAACTCTACAGTTAGTACATGTAGTCAGTGCTTATTTATGTAAATACACTGTAACTATGGCACTTTAAAATAAAGTGTAAACAAATAACCTAGAGTACATAGTGTACAGTCTTATATCTGATGTTAGTAATGAATGGTAATGGTAATGAATGAATTACAAAATATAACCAGCATTTCTATTGCTTTCTCCACCATCTTGGACAGATTTGTTGTATTGTATTGCCTTTTCAGTCACACTTTATATTACTTGGCCTTAGCTACTATGTACTAACTTAAATACCTACAAGACTACAGATTCACAGTGTAACTACCAGTGCTGGGTAGATTACTTACAAATTGTAGTCAGTTACCGAGTCCAAATTTCATGACAAAAAGTATAGTTAGTAACGTGATCCATTACATTACACATTTAAGGTAATATAATCTGATTACTTTTAGATTCCTACATTTACACGTGCACCAATAATGCGATTATTTCTCATAATCCGAGTAAGGTCTTAATCGCAGTAAGATGTTTATAACTCTTCACTCCAGTTTACATGCAATTTTCATTACTCTGATTATTCGCTAGTAAGTATGGTTATTCCACATTCAGATCGGCATACAGTGTGCATGTTACCGGCCATTGTTTTAATTTACACACATCAAATTCAAAATACATTTTTATGGATATTATTTGGCGCCGTGATGAACATGGTTTGCCTATGCTGGTGTTGCATTCTTCGTGCCGTCCGGATGAAGATACGGAGCAGAGACTGTGCAGCAAGTTTAGCGATTTGGAGAAGAGAAAACTTCAGAACAATGTCACAGACTTCATTCATGAATTTGTGTGAATGACACACGGCATCCGTGTACGTCCGAGCACATGCCTGTTTATTGCGATTAAAATCCACATACACCACCTAGTTTAATGCGATTATGCTTACTACAATTATGAGCTTAATCGCATTACTTAAATCGAAGTATTGCGTTTACATGAGGCAAAGTTTAAGCGCAATATTGCAAAAATCCCATTATAATCGCATTATGAGGGTGCATGTAAACACACTCCCTGATTTGAATAGGATAATCTTGTACCATTTTGATAAAATATGAAGAGAACGAAAATATATTTCATTTTTTGAAGTGCATTAAATATAACATTACGTCAGGGTTTCCCAGACTGAGGTTCATTAGTTAAATGAAAAGCTTTTAAGTAATTAAATCATAAAATATTAAAATAAAAAATATATTTTTAAAATAAAAACAATCAAAATAATAATTAAAAATTTTTTTTGTTTTGTTTTTTTACCTGCATGTCATGTGACCATTAACCGACATCAGAGAACTGTGAACTTCATTTTATTATTATTATTGACTTTTACTGATATTTTATTATAGACCTTCTTAATTTTAAAATTTCAAAGGGTATTAAATGCAATATAATGAATATATTACGTCAAAGAGGTTCAGCTGAGAAAAAAGTTGGGGAATCCCTGCATTGCATGTTAATATAAAATGACGTTAATTTGTACATTTTAAAGTGTTTGAAAGACAAAAGCCTTCCAGAGACAGAAAGACATGGTTAAATGACTCACCGAGTCTCAGATAATATTCAAATAATAATTAATGTGTTCGTCAGCAGTAGATTAGATATTCAGTGTTGCAATGTTGAGAAAACACTTCTTAAAAGTTAAATGATTTCTGTAAATCCAGTGATAGTCACATGACTAGTGGCTGGTCTGTGTTTGTAATTCCACAAATCTGCGAGAGCTTCTGAACGTATACAAGCAGTAGGGTTTTATAGAAAGGACCATTTTTAAAAGATAAAAAGAATAAATGAATTATGAATAATTTACTGCCATTGTGTGAATAACATGTAATCAATAAAAAGTAACTGTAGTCTGATTATAGAATGTAATATAATCTAATTACGAGTCCTTAATTTTTGGAATCAGTAATTCATGTTATCAGTCACTGGTAACTACACATTGTTCTGGAAAATGTCCACATTTACTGCTAAAGAGTTAGAGGTATGGTTAGAGTCAGGATTATAGGGGTTAGAGTTAGATGATGGTGTAAAGGTTGGGTTACGTAAAGTTAAAATGTTAATTAAATACACATTTTAAATGTTGGTACAATGCACAAACATGTATGTACATAAGTATATTGTATCAAATGGTTAATTACATAGTAATTAAGGCCAGCTAACATAAGTGTGACCACCTTTTCCACTGCAATTACATGTGATGTGGCCAAAATAAACTTAACCTGAACAGTCTTTGCATTTGGAGAGCGCCCATGAATGATGCACTTCTACACCTCTATTACAGTTAAAGAAGTACTGCACCTCATCGAACAGATCGCAGGCTCTGTACGGAGGGCCCCGTTCCGACACGAATCCCGCAAAGGCCATGCCATCCAACACCTTGGTCAGGAAGTCATTTTCTATCAGGCCCCGCTGGCCCAGGAAGGCAGCCTGTATATTAGAGAAAAGAAGGTCAGTGATCAAAGTAAACTTCCACTTTAAATGATGCAGAGAGATTCTTTCTGAACAAAACAACCTCCAGAAGAAACAAAGTCTGATGTTTGTTATCCACATCACCAGATCCATCAAATAAGATAGGCATACGTGTATATTTTAAACAGATCCCCTGCAGCATTAGCCAGTAAATTTAGGAGCAGATGCTCGGTTTCGGGAAGTGAAGCATTCCTGTACTCTAATCTGAGCCATGTGGGGTGCTTTATGAGGGTCGTACTGAGACGTTGCCACAGAGACATTGGCCGACACAAACAAAAACAGGTTGGGGGGTGAAATAACACTTGTGAACGCAAGTTTGATACTTTTCATATGGCTCACTGCAGGGACAATCCGACGGACCAAAGTGTTTTAAACAAACTAACCGCGATACCATCGGCATGAGCGCTTACGTTTGCACCGAAGCACTTCAAAGCAAAACGTGGACGAGGCAAAGCTCAGTGCTTATCTAGTGAGATTATTCTTTCATTCTCTGGCTCTGACCCAAACCCACCATGTTTATGAAAAGGCAGGTGTTTGTACAAGTGCAAACCGCCTCGAGTTAAGGTAAGATAAACAACGCTGTATTTCAAACCAGTCAGAGTTGTTTGTCCCGTACATCAACGCGACATGTCCGGCAGTCTGTATAACATGACAGGTCATCAGATTAATGTTTGCTTATGTGAAGATCGTATTTAAGAGTTGGGAAGTCGTAATTATGATGTCAGATGGATTCAAATTACTTTGCTCAGAGCAGGATGGCGATGTGACCCGTGCTGGAAAAATGAGTGGGAATGCGCTCAGGCTAATTTCGAGCTACAGGCAAAACAAGTGAAAAATGTCAAATTTCAGGTTCTCACAAAAATGAGTTCATTAAGCCCTCGTCTAGTGATCCCAATGCTCCAAATAGCAATTAAACATCTAAAAGTATTTTTATTTGTATGTTTTTTGACAGGAGTACCTTTCCTTTGAACATGAAAAATGTGATTTTCAAACTCATGCTGATGTAAACAAAACGATCTTACTCGCGCTGACTGACGCATCCAAAGACGCCTCAGACAGCGCGTGATGCTGATATACACATTTACACAGAATTACAGTATTTCAAAATATTTATCTTGGTGAGTATTCACGCAAACATTATCTGTTATGTCTTAAGTGAACATTTAGTTAACTGTTGGGGAAAAGCATCTGATGTGTAACATTACTGTGTATTAGAGCTGTTCGGTACAGTAGATCTTAATATTTAGGCTGTCTGTTTCATTAATGTTAAACGTAAAAAAAGACGAATATATATTTTTCCAATAGATATTTGGTTTTGACTTGGTTTGTGTCAAATTTGGTGATCTTACCAGGGCTTTTAAGGTTTGGTTGCTGGCGATTTTGTTTTAGAGCCTTCAGAAAACTTTTACTTGATTTTTCTCAAAATTGACTCTACTGACTTCAAACAGGCTCAGTCATTTTTTGTCTGATTCCAACAAATCATACATCATTTTGAAGGTTTTTTAATAGAGAATGTGAAGATAACTATCTGTTTTTGTTCTCATTTGTGACTCATTTTGCCAGCATATGATAGCTTTGTGTGAGGAACAGACAGAAATTCATGTCGTTATTCACTGTTAATCTTGACTTCCCCCTGACATCACAGATATCACCCAGGTTGATTAATTACAGTACATTAAGACCATTGTTATGTATTACAGATTTTTTATGTTTAAATATGAAATGAGGCCTTATCTAATTAAATATGAACTAATTTGCATACATTTCCAGGAAATAAATCTGAACATTGTTCAGTCAGCGCTTCATTTTGTTGACATATATAAGAGTTGAATGTTTTCAAAGAGGGGGTTTTGAATTTTGAAATCAGAAAATTATGGAAGCTGGTTTCTGACACTAAATAAAATAAATAAAAAAGGTAATTTCGACATTTTTATATCTCACAATTCTGACTTTTTTTTCCTCACAATTGTGGGATATAAACTCACAATTGCAAGAAATAAAGTCAGAATTGTGTTATAAACTCGCAATTGTGAGATATAAACTTGCAATAGCGAGTTATAAAGTCCAATTCTGAGGGGGAAAAAACTTTCTCAGAATTGCGAGTTTATATCTCAATTGTGACTTTATATCACATAATTCTGACTTTTTAACACACAATTGTGACTTTATATCACATAATTCTGATTTTATAACTCGCAATTGTATTTATATCACATAATTCTGACTTTATAACACGCAATTGTGACTTTATATCACATAATTCTGATTTTATAACTCGCAATTGTATTTATATCACATACTTCTGACTTTATAACTCGCAACTGTGACTTTATATCACATAATTCTGACTTTATAACTCACATTTGTGTTTATATCAAGCAATTCTGACTTTATATCACATAATTCTGACTTTTTAACACACAATTCTGACTTTATATCACGCAATTCTGACTTTATATCACATAATTCTGACTTTTTAACACAATTGTGACTTTATATCACATAATTCTGATTTTATAACACGCAATTGTGACTTTATATCACATAATTCTGACTTTATAACTCACAATTGAGTTTATATCACGCAATTCTGACTTTATATCACGCAATTCTGACTTTATAACACGCAATTCTGACTTTATATCACACAATTGTGTTTATATCACGCAATTCTGACTTTATATCTCGCAATTCTGACTTTATATCACATTTTTTATTCAGTGGCGGAAACAAGCTTCCATAGAAAATACTGTCAACAGCCAGAAATTTTAGGAATGAATGTTATATAAATCAGGCAAATGATATATGAACAAAACTCTCTGTAAAACCTTCAAAATACAGACAGGAATAAAACTGTAAAGTCTGGTGTACTGCATGAATGTGCTACTGAAGTGGAGATTTCTTGCTCAGTGCAGGAGAAAAAAATCATTTTGAGAAAACTGCCTTTAAAAATATGTATTGTAACTGAAATCTATGCAAATAGATAGTGTAATAAATTAAACTTGAATATGTATTTTGGATGTTTTCTTCCTACTAGTCTGAAAGAAGACGTGTTATGGAAGCAAAATAGTCCAAAATCTCAGTTTTTGCTTTAAATTTTGGCCATAGTATATGACTTTAAAAGACTAGATGTAAAGCAGAAGCATTGTATTGATTACTTTAATTATATTTTTGCAGTGTTTTTTCATCCATGTAAGCTTGAAAGCACCAGTTGTCATTCATCGAGTGACTATTAAAATGCTTATCTCCTTTTGTGTTACACAGAGAAAAGTCCTATGGGTAAATTCATTTTTGGCAGATCTACTCCTTTTACAGGTCATTAATATACCACATTAAGAAATTAATTTTCAAAAACTTGAAGAATATCCTATGTTTTATACTGTATATCTGTCCACAGACCCCTGCAGAACCGTTATAGAGCCCTTGTTGAAAAGAAGATCCTTCTCGTACAGTCATTATGCAAGCATGTGAGCAGCCTTTTACAGGTTTACTGGACTGATCTGGCATGATGACAGTAATTGCTCCTAATCGCTCTTGGGCTGATGGGGCCATTTACTCTGCAAATGAGTTTTAACATCATAAAGTTGCAGATCAGCGCCCTCCTCTCACCTTGTGAAAGTGAATCACAGGTTCGGAATGGATGCGAATAAGCTGCAGACAGGACCTGTAGCCCTGGAAGAGTTGTGCAAACAAGCGCAGGAAGACCGCCCGCACCTCCTTATCCTGTCAAAAACAAGAAAGCCAGAATAGAAGGGGACTGAGAATCGTTCCAGATGAACGTATGAGGATGGAATGAGTCAGCATGAAAATTTTCTCGCCTCAAAATAAACTGTGTACGTGATGGGAGTTCAAACTCCTTTAACAAACAGATATTTCAGCCCCCTGAAGACCCAATAAGAGACTCCCGTGTCCGCAACTTTCGCGTGTGACAGACATACGAAGCTCTTACCAGCAGTTTGAGGT
Organism: Anabarilius grahami; assembly: GCA_003731715.1. Taxonomy (NCBI): domain Eukaryota; kingdom Metazoa; phylum Chordata; class Actinopteri; order Cypriniformes; family Xenocyprididae; genus Anabarilius; species Anabarilius grahami. The sequence goes on from RJVU01052005.1 coordinate 509,671, forward strand.
TGGATGGAGCAGAACGAGGGGGTGGGAAGGCATTATCTGCTCCTTCCAGATCTGGGTGCAAAACCTGAAGACAAAGAAGGTATTTCGAGTGAGGAAATATCCTGCTATCTTTGGGAACAAGACAAATGGTGCAAATATAGCTTATGGAATGTCTACAATCTTTCAATTCTGTGTAAAAAACAAACAAACATGCATATGTTGAAAATGCAGCTTAGCTACTGAGGAGAGATTATGAAATATGACCATTTAAAGGTGAAGTGAGAAGAATTTATGCACCACTAGCAAAAGCAAATGGTTATAGCTTCTTTTTTTCCCCCAATAAACCTGGCCATCATGATATTAGGGCGTTGTGGGTATACCATGGTATTCCTATGTAGTTACTAGGGTTCAGGATGGTTTCTAGGTGGTCGAAGTAAAAAAAAGCCCAGTCCCAAGCATCTATGTCACCGTTTACATCTGGTATTAAGATGTACATATAGACCTAGGATGGCTTGAGGGTTAGTAAACCATGGGGTAAAGAGAACCAATCCTTTAATACCAGCTGTAAACAGGGGATATGATCTGGCTCTAGTCCTATCTTATCTTCATTTCATTGCTGTAAGATGAAAAACACATTTTTCAAAGGGCCTGGAAAAGCTCTTTTTCCTCATAAATCAAAACAATATAGTCACCTTTAGCACCATAAATAGAATTCTATCATTGCATATGTTAGATATTTGAATTTGACTTTTTAAATTGGGTTCCAGTGTTGCATGTTCACAGAACGCACCTGACGCACACTTCTCAAGGTCAGTGGAGATATTTGTTGTATAGATAATCTGATTAAGCATCCCTCCAATGGTCATTCTGTAATGCTGCCTGAATCATAATCATGCACTGTTCGTTTGTTGGCCAGAGGAGAACTGGCCCTCCGACTGAGCCTGGTTTCTCCATTCTGTAAACTTCTGCATTACTAAAACTTCTGATATATCATGAAAAAATTACTTTTTATAGGGGCAAATTTGACAAGCTACAATAAATGATCTCTTTATGAACTTTTTGAAGCGTCAAAGTGGTAGTTACTGTCAATAGAGTGACAAAAAGCTCTCAGATCTTAATTTGTGTTCTGAAGATGAATGAAAGTCTTATGGGTTTGGAACGACGTGAAGGTGAATAATTAATGACAGAATTTTCATTTTTGGGTGAACTAAACCTTTAAAATGCAACCCAAGTGGCACAGTAAAGAAATTACACGACATCACAACGTGTATGTGTATAAAATGTTTTGTTTTTTGTTTTTTTTTTACCATGGACAGTGCTTTTTGAGTATTGTGCAACAGGGGTTCGGGGAGCTGGGAGAGGTGTATACACTCCGGGACTTTTATTGTTCCTCCATCAAGGTCAGCAATGATCACATCGAGCTGTAAACAGAAACCAAAACCAATCAGAAATTACAGAATGAGTCACAGAGCAGCGTTACCAGAATCTGACCGCCTGTTTTAAGGCAGATTGAAAAATGCCTTTCCGTATGGCCTTGAGCTCACCAGCTCTTGGATCTCGCTCTGGAACATGGAGTGCACTCCGATGATGAAGGGTGTAGGCGAGCTCAACACCTCCAGCAGACGAGATGGGAGGACAGGGATGTAGGGGTAGCTGTGGTCCAAATGAGAGTTAGGCAACCACAATCATCATGTCAAGCAATCAGCAGATGTTAACATCAGACTGTTCTGTCTCATACAGAGCACAAAAATAGTACATACTGTTGCAAAAGAGCCTAAAAATAGAACTGTTTGCAAAATTGCACGCTTATCATTTGTAAAGAGCACACATTAATTCAAGCTTATTTTCTGATGCAGCAGTTGTTCTAATTTTTACGCAATGCACTTAGATTGAACTGGATCGGCTAGTGAAATGAGATGCTGTTATCAAGGCAACTGAAGGTCAATTATTCAGGGTATATCAGTAACATTCGATGTTGACCCCACCTGTACTTAAGCGGAAACATGAGGGTCTCTAAGGCACGGCTGGCCTCTCCTAGTCTCTGATAGCTGGAAGAATGGAATAAAACCTTGTGCTCCGTCAGAACCGCACAAAAGAGACTAAGAACATTCTGGATTCCTGGAAAACATAAAAACAACACAAATGAACAATTACTGAAGAAATATTTGCTGAGCATCATTTTCTTCAAATGTATTCAAGAACCTTCTTTGTTTCTGAAAACATGACAGTGTTTATTACTAAGGCGAAATATCATCCACTACCTCGTGATATGATATTTATCACGATACATTCAGTTGTGTTCAAAATTATTGGCACCCTTGGTAAATATGAACAAAGAAGCCCGTGAAAATAAATCTTCATTGCTAAACCTTTTGGTCTTTTATTCAAAAATCTAACCTTTCATTGAAGTAAAACAATTGAAAATGTGGGGAAAATCTTATTATGAAATATTTTTCTCCAAAACATGTTGGCCACAATTAATGGCACCCTTTTATTCAATACTTTTTTCAACCTTCTTTTGCCAAGATAACAGCTCTGAGTCTTCTTCTATAATGCCTGATGAGTTTGGAGAACACCTGACAAGAGAATCTATCCAGATCCTTCATATTTCCAGCTCCATGTTGGTGCTTCTTCTCTTCACTTCACCCCACTCATTTTCTATAGGGTTCAGGTCAGGGGACTGGGATGGCCATGGCAGAAGTTTCATTTTGTGCTCAGTGACACATTTTTGTGTTGATTTTGATGTTTGTTTTGGATCATTGTCCTGATGGATGACCCAACCACGGCCCATCATAAGATTGCTATCCAAGGTTGGTCAGGTTTTGATTGGAATTTGCTAGAATCCATGATACCATGCATCTGAACAAGATGTCCAGGACCTCTGGCAGAAAAATAGGCCCACAACATTAAAGATCCGGCAGTATATTTAACTGCATGGGGCACTTTTTCTGTTTGCACCAAACCCATCTGGTGGGTTTGCTGCCAAAAAGCTATTTTTTGAGTTTCATCTGATCATATAAGCTGGTCCCATTTGAAGTTCCAGTCGTGTCTGACAACTGAATATGTTGGGGATTGTTTATGGATGAGAGAGGAGGATTTTTATTGAAACCCTCCCGAACGGCAAGTGGTGATATAGGTGCTGTTTGATACATTTTTTTGGCTTTCTGACCCTGAGACTCAACTATTTTCTGCAAATCTCCAGCTGTGATCCTTGGAGAGTCTTTGGTTACTCAAACTCTCCTCCTCTCGCATTAGGACGATACAGACACACGTCCTCTTCCAGGCAGATTTGTAACATCTTTAGTTGATTGGACCTTCTTAATTATTGCCCTGATGGTGGAAATGGGGATTTTAAATGCTTTAGCTATTTTCTTACAGCCACTTTCTATTTTGTGAAGCTCAACAATCTTTTGCTGCACATCAGAACTATATTCTTTGTTTTTTCTCATTGTGATGAATGATTAAAGGAATTTGGCCTTTGTGTTTCCTCATGTTTATACTCCTGTGGAACAGGAAGTCATGGCTGGACAATTTCATGTTCCTAGTCATAAAATAAATGGGAATATACTTCAGAGATATTGGGTGCCAATAATTGTGGCCAACATGTTTTGGAGAAAAACATATATTTCATAATGATTTTCCCCCACTTTCAATTATTTTACTTCGATGAAAGGTTAGAATGTTGCACATTTTTTGAATAAAAGATCTAAAGGATAAACAATGCGGATTTATTTTTACAGCCATCTTTGATCATTTACCAAGGTCGCCAATAATTCTGACCACAACTGTACATCACAATACTATATACTGCGAATGCCACGTTTGCCGTTAAGGAAGCAAATTCAACAAAGAAGATTTAATTCAACAGTCTGTTTTACTTAAAATACTCAGGAGAACAGGAATCCACATAGGAGAAAATGAAACCAAACATAAATGTTAACGACACTGAACAGCGAACAGACAGAACTCAGGACTTAAATACACAAGGAAGATAATCAACAGAACAAGAACCAGGTGCGTAAATCAATTAGAAACCATAGTAACAAACAAGGATGAGAACTCAGGCGAACGGAAAAGGGTAAACGACGTACAAATTTAAGGAAATAATAATTGACACTCATTGAGGACAAGCAAAAGTAAATAATTTGTAAATTTAATTTTATAGCAAGTATAAAATGAAAGAGCTGGATGACAGAGAACTTAATAGATGGGGAAAAAAGGAATAAAATAGATATTCCACCATAATTAAATATGTTAGCTAACTAGTCCAGTAAAAAGGTTGCAGATTAATACCAATAATGCATAAGTTATTATTATATTGCTGCAATCTTCATCTAGTTTCTAGGCTGACTACTACAGTATAATGGACTGTGTTTCTTGGGCAAATTTTTAGGTTAATCTACAAGTAAAATAATTAAACCAATATATCTTGTCCATGATTTTATTTACTTATTTGGCAAGTAATGAATAACCAAGATAATGTTCCCGTCGTTTGACATAACTCAGTGAATCTGATGTTAAAACAACACAGAATGCATGCAAATAAACAACGCTATCTGAGGGGCCAATTAATGTGCCTGTCTGTCTCCATCATGATGATGCAAAAATGCCTCAAGAATGGCAAGTATGAAATGGCAACATAAATTATACACCAAACTCCTAAACGGGAGTCGTCGGAAAGAGTGAGAGATAAAAGTTTACAGATCCTGTTTTTGTTTGTCATCAACATACCACTGAGACTATCAATCACACGCTCGGCAAAAACAGCCAGCCGGCCATTAACAGACGTATCCGCAGCGCTGCCGGGGTCAGCGATCCTATTATGTCTGTGTCAAACTCTGATACGCACCAATAAACAGGAACAAGATATGAAAATTCACATTGTCTGTCCTGTTGACCAAATACCTGAATCCAACAATGAGCAAAGAGAGGATGAAATGTTTGGGAACGTGAAGTCAAATGCATACTTGTCATTCCATTCGACCCGTTTTAGAAACGTAATAAATAATTGTGAACATGTGACATTCTGAATCGTAGTTGCCTACAGGAATGGCTAGCTGCTCCTGATTGTTCCTTGGAATCTCAATGTCATCTCCCGCCCCAAACATTTCATAATCTTGTTTGTGAGGGATTCAGTATAACTCGTCCTGACCTCATGACATTTACTTATCTTTTGGAATGGCTACACATTTCTGACCCATGCATGGACAGGGACAGAAAAGGCTGCAAACAATAAACAGTGAGCCTTATGATGGCAAACATGTTCCTTTTCCTCCATTTCTCATGGAGAGACTCCGATCTGACCTCTGTGAGGCGAAGGAAATGTGGAAAAAGTCATCTGCGCTGATGTCCTATTGCAGGCTGCGAGAGGAAACGGCCGTCCGATTTGACAGACAAGTGTTCCTGTGGTCCTTATTTGATTAACGCTTGAAGCTGAGAGTGATGTTGAAGATGTTAATCGCATAAATCCACAGTAAGATGATGATTTGCATCTGCATTTGAGAAAGCAGTTTATTATAGGTCGCAAACGTTGACATAACCCATATAAAAATATGCAGTCTAGCCAAGGACGAGCTCCGAGCCAGGTCTGATCGCTGATAAATCTGCTGTTGATTCACAGAGGAGAACAATGGAGATGAGGTAGAGCATAAATTATACAAAGGAGATCAAGATGACATTTTTATTAGCTCATGTAGGTCAGCATGTTGTTGGGATATTACAGGGTTAGGTAACCCTAAGATCAGATCCCAGAAGTGCCAGACATCAGGGAGGATGATATACTGTCATGATGCTCTTATCAGAGACCATGCACACAGAATGGTATTTGGGATGGTGTTTTCTCCTCAGTTAGGTCACAGATCATGACCGTCTTACAACCCCACTTGTGAACTTTCTATTGGAGGACAAAGAGCAGGTACTAATGATATTGACAGGCATCCAGCAATGTTTGTTTGGTATGTTTCTCCCAGAACATCTTAAGACATCTTGGGAAGCATGAGATG
>RJVU01052005.1:525447-568238 GCA_003731715.1 Anabarilius grahami
GAGCTGTCAATAGATTACATTTTAAAATCATGATTAATCACACAATTAACATGAAATTAAACAAAGACCATTTATCTTGTTTAACACGTTCATTTTGTCATCATTTGCTATATTCAGTAAAGTTGACCTGGTGATTCTCACAAAACTGTATTTTATGCACACTTCTCTTAAGGTAAATTTAGGTGTCTTTCCAAAAAGGGACACCAAATATTGGTGATTGAAATAAATTGAAAAAATAAATAAATTAAAACAATTGCATGTTAAGAATTTCAAAAACTTCAAAACATACAAGCAAGTAGCAAATAATAAAGATGAGCAAAGAAACATATTACAAGCAATAAACAAAGAGTGCTTTCGGTATTTAAGGTTATCTGAATGTTTTCTATTCAAGAATTGTGATCCCTTAAGACATAACTGGATGTGTTTACATTAATTTAGCGCCATAAAACCATTTTGATATGCAAGTACATTAAACCAATTACACAGAGTCGTGCACAACCGCATGCGCGAGCACTCTTCACGCGTCAGTGTTTGAAATTAAATGCAGCCTTCTGTTAGTGAGTTTCATATTTTAAATATATATAAAGTCCACTGCATTCCAAACGACAAATGATAAATGATGACTTCGTAGTGCATTTGTAAAGAAAATACCGACGGGCGAGACCACGCACTGCAAGTGTAACATCAAACAAAGCTTGAGTCTCTCACAGCGCATCCTGTGCAATAAAGCCTGCGAATGTCCTTTCAATTTAATTCGCTTCAACTTTTCCGAACTTTATGAAAGATCATTTTACGGAATGTTTGAGTGGTGTGTGTGTGTGTGGAATTGGAAGCAAGCAGAATAGTGGCGTTTCTAAAGTACATTTAGCTCCATCGCGCATCTGGTTAAAAGCTCAGAATCTATCCAGAATCGTTGGAGACAGAATCGCGATGCATCGATGGATCGATTTTTTCTCCCACCCCTACCTGAATGGTGTGGAAACAATGTGAATCTACTGAAATATGTGTGTGCATAAATACAATGTGTGATCAAGGCATCTAGGAGGCATCTTTCCCTTAATTGCAATCCTCATCCATCAAAACTTTACTAGCGAGACGCTGGTTTGCTTTATACAGCCGAGAAATGTCATTTGGCTATACAGTCTGTATTTCAGACAGTGCGATGCGTGAGGGCTAGCACTCTTCAGAAACAGTCCCAAAATATGAAAGAGCTTGGGTTAAAGGGTTAGAACAGAAATTTCCGCCTAAGAGGGTCACAGATGCTTGCGCCATTGTAGATGCTCAGAGTGATAAACTCCCGACTTCTAACGTAACTGACGTAAATTACGATAACGACACAATTTCATATGTTTCAGTAATTTGAGTTAAATTGTTTTACCTCGGTATTGAAGTCACAGTTCGGTACGGGTTCGGTACAGCAGGGGGGAAGAATTATATATATATATAGCTTTAATTATGACAAAAAGCAGACTTCGTTATCATTCACTGATAAGAAGGAGAGGTTTTGCCCGAGTCACGTCCCACTGCTCACAATCTGCTTCTAATTGTCCGGTTTGAGTCAGCATCAGGCCTGCGAGCTCATATCGATGCCCACCTCTCAAACCCTGTTGTCTAACCCCCTGCGCTGGAGTCCATTTGATTTGCTCAGACAGTGAAAACATGCCACAAGATCCACCGCATCTTATCAGTGGGAGCACAGGATTAAAATACCCCCACAGATGGGAAACACATTTCAAGCTTACTGGGAGGATTTGGTTCAATTATGAAGAAAAATACATTCCAGTGTTGCCTCTTCCAATCTGATAAAAGAAAAATATCTTTCAGTGTGTCATGATTTTTACATTAAGTGCACTTAATGGTGTAGCTTTAGGAAAGTCCACAACACCTGAAATGCTTGGTCCTGCAGATGTGTTTAAAACAGAGTGCAGAGAGAATTTTGAACTTTCAATGACTTTACTCCAAGACTACCACATACAGTTCAGGGTGATTATTCTCACCCGAGAAAAATAAAATGTGTTTGGATGGTGTGGTTGACAAAAGATTTCTGAAATCACAACTGAAGTTTTGGTTGCATAACAGAGGGTCATTTCCATAAACGCTTGTGCTTTTCTTCCTTGTGATGTATCAAGACCTGACATAGCATACAAATGCCCTCAACATGCATCAACCCTCTGGGTTACTATTCCTAACTCTCAAGCTTTGCATGCATCCCATAGGAATGACCTAAAGATTCCTGTGAACATTTCAGTAAAATGGTAAAAATTGACTGAATGATATTCTTATGTTGGCTGGATGTTTTCACCTGATCACTTCATGAGTTTTCTCAGATCGGATAGCTATTCGGTCGTGAAAAGAAGGACATCCTGGGATTTTTAAAGCCAACAGAGAGTCAGGACCTCAGTTTAACGTCTCATCCGTATATGACGTTATAGCCAGATACGACAGCGTTACTGCAACGCGCCACAGATGAGTAGCGGTGTATCTCTTCAGCAAGCCGATGGACAAACTGCTGCAAATTAAACTAATAGTAAGACTTAGACGCTCAACAAACAATCATCTTCAGTAAACATAGTGAGACTAAATGATCTTACCAGTGCTGATTCTGCTCTCTCTCCTATTGCGGCCTTTGATCTTGAAATTAGTTCATGACGAATAAAATGTGGCACGTATCTGTTGCTTTCGCTGTTGTGAACTCTGTTAAATTTGCATATAGCACAGGAAGATCAGATTTTTCTTTAAAAAGCTAAATAACACTACTTAATAATGTGATAAAAATGCTGAGACTGCAAATCAGAAAAAGGAAAAGGCCTCTTGCAGTTGACTGGTGCAGACATTTATCACTGTTTGGAGAATTTCTGTGGGCAAAATCCAGTCATTTTAATAGGATTCCATGCCCATCAGGAATTTCCCTTCACAGATTTCACATCATGTTCAAGTTTGTTGATGCAAATTCACTGCGCTGACCAACAGGAAGCTGACTGGTTTGCATTTAGAGGCATGGATGGATAGTATGTAAATCGGGATGCAGATATACACTCCATGGGTTAAGAGGCCACCTAGCATCTACTCATCCGACGGAAAGAAAACAGTCCCAGAAGACCTTCAGCATAATGGGATAATGGGCCATCATGGTCTTTACGTGAAAGAAGCCACCCTGGATTACGAACTTCTGGATAAGTGTATCAAAGAAAAACAGTGATGATGAGACAAAAGCAGACAGATTGCAAAGACCTTTCTAACGACATTTAAGCTGTGAGGTTGCGATTAAGAATGGCGCTTCAGTCTTAATGTGCTTGATGACACTGTGAAGTACACTTCATGGGTGGTCTTCTCTCTTAATCTCCCAAGAGGCTCAGTAGCAAAACACATAATATAAATAAAGAAGATTTACAGTCTCACTGTGAAAGACAGAAAGCAATAGAGAGACGGGACGGAAAGGAAGACAGCGCCAGCCGACAGCTGGGGGTCATCAAAGCTCAAAGACATGACGTACTGAAGTTCCTGCCAAACTGTTTTGTAACCTTCTGGAACCACCAGCCTCTAAATGCAAATAATTCCTGCTTTTATTGACCATTTATGACCATTTGTCATGAGTTTGTTTATTTATACTCAAGTAAAGCAACAGGAAGTTGACAGTAAGTCAGCATGCTGGCATCCATGTAGATGCTTGTGGTAAATGGGCTGATTCATAGTGAATCAAAGAAAAATAATAAAACTTCTAGGTATTCAAACAGTAAGCAGTTTGCTTAACAAATTAATGTGATTCACAGCATCAAAATGCTTTGTCTTGGTCATGATGACCACTACATCCTGAGTGCTGAATTAGGTTAATTACACAAAATGCCACATTGCCAGTACTAGGATGCTGCTCCCAATATACGTGGAATGTCGGGATGTGAACAACCGGTTTTCTTCACTTTTACACCATCATTTCAACAGAAAAAAAATGAATACATTCTCTAGAGTTCTTTGATGACACTTTGAAGTGGCTGATAATAAAAACTCTCAAAAAAGACAAATGTCAGTGGTGTCACAAGAGTGATGGTTATCTAACCTGCTTTCTGCCTGTTGCAATATTCTAAATGATTTCATGCAACCAATTACACTGTTCTTTTGAAGACATCACTGGATTTTTCTCCAAGAAAACAACAGCAGTGTTGCATTTGCCTATAGTGGAATGAACTTGAACTGAGGAGCTTGACTAATGCACATCATGACTTTGTTCAGAATTTCCCCATCATCTTATGAAAAACCTTTTAGGCACTTAGACACATTAATCACGAATGTGGTAAAGTTTACTGACATGACACACAAAAAAAGTGCAAAGCATAACAGGGGAAATATAGCTGGAGGTAGCAATTACGGTATCAAGTAGGTTCTAGTACTAAAAGTATGATGCAAAGAGTACAGAGGCACACCTTTGGAATAATCATATGTGGGATTTGAACCTATAACCTTTGGGATATTGGATTAAACCTTTTCCTCTATCACCTCCTTCTACCTGTTGGAAACGAAACATTAGACACAAAATTTGAATTGCTAAAAAAGATCCTGATGATTCTACAGGCAAACTGTTATGAATCCCAAAAGTCCTTTGGTTAAGAATAGCCCAAACATCTAACTCAAAAATCTGACCCAAATTTGGTGACAATTGGACAAACATTGTAGTAAGAGTGACAACAAAAATGGATCAGGGGACTATTCACACTATCCCCGATCAATATGCAGAATTTTCCCCCACATGAATCTAGGTGCTGCCATAGACTCCCAGCCAGAGGAAGTAGAAAAATAACAGTAAGAAGAACTCCAAGGTAAACAATACGCACCTCAAGCGCCTGGCCCCTAATAAAACCCAAAAGCACTTTTGGCTAACAGTAGGGCGAAACAGCTGTCCTCATTGAAATCTCTCTGCAATCAGAAAGATAAATTAATTATAACGTTCTAGCATTCTGTAAGACCTGATAAGCAGGATGCAGTGTAATCAATGAATGTTATACTGTGATTCCTGAAGTAGACGAATGGCAAACACTTCAAATACAGCCACACGTGACAATCAAAAGGGTCCAAGCAGGTGGAAAATGACCCAAATTGGCAGATTTGGCAGAACGGATGCTGTGGATACAATTATTGGCTGCAGGCAATCATTTTCGTTCATCTGTCCAACTGATATTGTAGTATGTTAGCACTTGTAGCAAAGAAAAAGCATGTCAAATTTTAACTTCCTGACTCAAGCGGTTTTTACGAGATTCTCCTCGTTACAGCCTCCCTCTAGGGGTGACATTTGGCATGTGTCCTTCAAGCAACCTGGTGTCCATGTGTAATTTATTTAAACATTCAGAAAAAGTAAGTCCATTAGTCAACATGTGACCATCAGTAAAAATTAACTGATGAACACGGATAACCTAATTTACCGAAAACGGCATGCTTGAGACTATACTTTGCTATTTATCCTAGAGATCGACAGAAAAGAGAGGGCTTCAGTGCTCTTCTTTCCAAGAGGACGTAATCTTCAATAGCCTGAGGCTGACTTCCATGCTGCATCAGTTTGCCACATTAGAGAGGAAAGCCCTGGCGATTAAAGGCTGGAATACACTACACAACCTTTGCCCTGATTTAGAGTCTGGGGTCCGTTTCCCAAAGCCAACTATGGTCGCAAGTTCCGTAATTACAATAGAGTTCAATGGAACTTGCAACCATAGTTGGCTAACAATGCTTTTGGGAAACACACCTCTGGACAAGTCGACGCTAGTTGTCAAAAGTCAGAGCTAGTCTGCAGAAATGAGTTGAGAGAATTAATAGAAAAATCACGTAGTGTATAGGCCAATTCACACTGCACTGACAGATGCCGACCAATGCAGACAATCACCAGACTACAGCATGTCAATTCTCAGACATTCCATTACATGACAAATCCTGACTGAACATGTTCAATTGGTGAGAACAAGCGCCGTCCAATGCCAGACGCGGACACGGGTGACACACTGATCCGACAAAACCCAACAAAGTGTTTACTGTTCAGATCTGAAAAGTCATGTAGTGTATTCCAGTCTTGAGTTGTGCTAGTACCAAAGCTTTACCAATCCTTATTACCAATCCTGCCCCAGTACTGTAGACTTCCTCAGTCAAGGACACAAATTTATGGGGGATCCGCTGTTCCTTGCACTCCTACTTTATACTGAAACGTCTTAGCAGAGGACAAAAAAAAATAAATGCTCAATGTTTTTCCTCTCACAATGTGGTACAACTGAAAATCTTCTACAGGAGCTAGTTTAGTCTAGTTTCATGATCACTGGAAGGGGCTGAGGTTGGAACCCTGATGGGCACTGGGCAAAAGTCAGGAATTACAGCTGCATTCTTTACATAGCTGTCCTCCAACCCCAGCCCCTTGAGGTTCTCTTACTGCTCTTCTTCTTTCCTTCTCCTCTTTGGACAGTGAAATTTACACTTGGCATGTTTGTTTCGCTTAAAACAAACCCTGGTGCGATTGCTCTGTTAGTGTGGTTCACTTGAATAAGTGTGAACGCTGCCATCCGAACCCTGGTGCGCACCAAACAAGCAGACGGAGAACCTTGAAAAGATGGGTCTCAGTCTGCTTCCAAACGAACTCTGGTGCGCTTCAAATAAAATATGAACGCAACATGGACCAAAGACATGTAAACGAACTAAAAACAGGACATGATGTCACACGATGCGACAGAATGCTCAAGCACACCTGGTTCTTCTCGTCACAGTTGCGATGTTGCCCATCACAGTTCCGTAAGACACCAGAACTGCGTCTCCTCACAGCAGATCTTCATTTGTGTGTGTGAGAGAGGGATTCCTGCCGCTGTTTTGACCCCTTTACACATTTTATAAGCTCTTCACGAGTTCTCAACTGGTCAAAATATCATCATATGTAGGCTTCGCATACACAACGAGCGCATTTAGCCCAGCACACAGCATTGTTTTGGATGTTCAGTAAGTTCTGTTGCGAAATACACGTCATAAAAGTCAACCAATCAGGTTGTGAACGCATCTCTATGCCTTTAGGTTCTGTATCTTTAGGTTGTGTTAAAAATGCCAATGTGAACGCTAAGCAGACCAGGACTAAATGCTTTTTTTGGTCCGGACCAAACAAATCAAGTGAACCGAACTACAAGTGTAAACACCCTAAGATGCAACAGTAAAGTATCGCCCATCCTGGTTGCAGCTGCTATCACTGAAAGGTTCTCAGAATGTTTTTTATCCTCAGAAATACTAACTTTCTCGCCTCAATCAACTTTAAAATATTTTGAAAGTACTCTGTTCTTTCTTTAGGCCATGAAAGAGCAATTAAAAACTTTCACTGGCAATGGGCAAAAAATATCTCAGATTAATTTTCATTAGATATCTAAATGGCTTCTTTGTTTTGGTCGAAAATGCAACCGTTAAGAGTTCTTACCAGGTCAAGAAAATATGATCATATAACTCCAATTTTATCATCTTTACACTGGCTACCTGTTAAACTCTGTATCAATTATAAAGTATTTCTACTGACTTATAAAGGCCCTAAATGGTTTACCTCCTATGTATTTAACCGATCTTTTATTACCCTACAATTCATCACGCTCTTCAAGGTCACAAAACTCTGGACTTCTGGTTGTACCTAGGATATCTAAGTCCAATAAAGGAGGGAGAGCATTTTCACATTTGGCTACTAAACTCTGGAATAGCCTTCCTGATTATGTTCGGGGCTCAGACACAATCTCCCGGTTTAAATCTAGACTACACATCTCTTTAGCCAAGCATTCACATAATGCATCTCATAACCGTGCACTCCAGTTATATCCAATCAAAAGCGCTTGACTATTTACTGCTTGAAATGTTATGAACAGAAGCTACGCAAATATTTTCTATTTGCTTTTGTGTTTCCACCTCGGGATGCGTATTCTGAGGTAACTAGAGATTATGCCAGCTCCAGTTTGGATCCTGACTCTTACGAAGATTTCAGATGACCTGACACCTGTGAAGAGATGACGCCAACCCCTGTAAGGACTTCAGATGACACGAACTCTGAATCAACATACACAACTGACCAAATTCCAATATATTGTAATCGTTATGATCACAACTTGTAATAATTGCTTTAATGAGCTCATGGTTTCTGCCTAAATGAATACACAATATTAGCTAACTGCATGATTTGAAAGTGAATGTGACATGACGTGGCCAAGTATGGTGTCCCATACTCAGAATTTGTGCTCTGCATTTCACCCATTCATAACAGATTACATTTTTGGTCAGAAAAATAAGGTAAAAAAATCCGTAGCAGGGATGCCTGGACCACTGACTAGACCATTATAATAAAAATATGGCCTTAATCTCACCTGTAGGTTGACCTCTGCCTCAAAGAAGGTCAGACAGGAGCAGTAGTGTCGTTCTGAATCTATGTCTGTCAGCACCACTGTGAAGAATGTTGGGGGTTTCCTCTCACGAGACAGCCTCCATCCACCAGGCTGGCAGAACTGTAAAAGCACAAAAACAAACAAACACGGTAAGACTTGACTCTACACAAGAGCCTGACATTACCAGAACTTCCAGTAAGCACAAAAGCAACCAGTAAATTCCAGTTACCATATGAGGTGACATAATTTGCACAGAGAAGTTCCTAGGAATTGAAATTGGTGTTGTTGAAAATCATTTCGAACACCTTTTAATGTTTTTACAGGGCTTACTGGAATGCAGTGTGAGGCTGTTATGGTACATCAGTGTGCGAATGGACTAGTGTGTGATCAAATGCAGGATGTGCCACTTCAGATAGTACATCCTCTCATCAGAAGGCAGGAAACGCCACTGAGTGCCTCAGTGCCCTTCCAAAAGTCCCTCCATATCCATTCTGTTACAAAGAAAATCTCAATAAATAAATTTGGATAATATCCTAGCAGACCAACTGTAGATTGCCCATACATATTTACATATGAGTCCTGCTGCTGAATCCATGCTGCCGTAAATGCTGTTCCATATAATTTATTTTTTTTTTTACAGGATTTGTAAGTTTGTGGTCTGTATTGAATGTGATGCAATAAAAAGACAGCATACTGAAATCGAAAGCTTTTGAATTGGACTGAAACAAATTAAGTGTTTGAATTAATGGATTTATTCACTTTGAAATGAAAATAACCCCAAGATTTCCTCACCCTCAAGCCATCCTAGGTGTATTTGACTTTCTTAGTTATATTATGAGTTATATTAATAAATATCCTGGCCTTTCTAAGCCTTATAATGGCAGTGAACAGGACCAACAAGTATGAAGTTAAAGAAAGTGCATCCACCCATTATAAACGCATCATTTCACTTCAGAAGGCCTTTATTTACCCCCCGGAGCCGTGTGGAGTACATTTATGATGGGTGGATGCACTTTCTTGAGCCTCATCCTCGTTGGTCCCATTCGCTGCCATTATAAAGCTTGGACGTGTCAGGATATTTATTAATATAACTCCGAAGGTGTTCATCAGAAAGAAGAATACATCTAGGATGGCTTGAGGGTGAGTAAATCTTGGGGTCATTTTCATTTTAAAGTGAGCTAATCCTTTAAGTCCATTTGAAAATATGCATTTCTGTGCATCACAACTATCGAGTGACTGATGTAAGATTTCAGAAGCACAGTGGCTTTCCTGTAGTTCAAACAGTAGAGCAGTGGTTCCCAATTCTGGTCCTGAAGAACCCCAAACACTGCACATTTTGGATATCTGTCTTACATAACACACATATTTGAGGTCTTACAGTAGGGTTCCTCAATCAAACACACCTGAACAAGCTAGTCAAGGTCTTCAGAGTTACTAGAAAATTGCAGGTAGGTAAGTTTGATCATGGTTTGTGCTAAACTCAGCAGGACATTGGTCCTCCAGGGCTGGATTTGAGGAACCCTGGCTGTGTCCAAAATCACCCCCTAAGCCCTTAAATAGGGCACTACTTGAGGGGACAGCCATTTGTAGTGGTGTCTGAAACCATAGTTTACGTTATTGAGCGCACTCATTTAATCCCATAATGCACTGCGATGATGAGTGTACTCAACGGCTAGAGAATACGCATGCACTATGAGGGTCACGTCGAATGAATTCCTGCGTCTCGCCAGAAGATGGCGCCCACAGCTGAATCATTCATCCATCCATTTTCCAAACAGCTGGTCCAATGTGGGCACAGTGTAATATCATATAGGTATAAATTCCTTTTTAACTGGTTCTTAAAGTGTTTAATTAAGGTCTATACATAGTTTCCATGACAGAGTTCAAGATAAATCTTTTCATTGCTACTGGAGCTGCCAGTTTGCCAAGTTTCAAATTATTATTAAACAGCAAGCACAAACTATGCAAAAGTGGCAGCCCTTCCGGAGCACTCTGTGTCCGAATTCACTCACTCGTTTTCATTCACTCCCTCAAGTGAACCATATTAGTGGATTAATGTAGGGAATAGTGAATGAGGGTACAGGGGGCGATTTCAAACAGTTCTGTCTTAGTTTTTCAGTCCTGTCTTAGTGCCCTATCATACACCCGGCGCAATGCGGCGCCAGGCGTGACGCAAGTGTTTTTTGCTAGTTTCAGCCCAACGCAGTTATAATTTTCACGTCCTGTGCCATGTTGTTTAAATAGCAAATGCATTTGCACCCAGGTGTTTTTGATTAGGGAGACATTTAAAATGTGCAGTGATGGAGGTACTCCAAGACCAGGATTGGGAATCACTGCAATAGAGCATGGCACTGGCAATGCAAAGGTCATGAGTTTGATTCCCAGGGAAAGCAAGAACTGATAAAATGCAATGAAAGTCGCTTTAGATAAAAACATCAGCCAAATGCTTTAACGTAAATGAAAGTGCAGGCAATGACTCTCCTGGCAAGCAGTAAAGAGATAGGAGAGAACGAGACATCGGACTGTGAGTAAATCTGCTGTGTTGGTGCTTCAAAGTGACTTGGCAGGCACAGTGAAGCTGGATCACAAATGGCAGCTTTGCAGGAGATAGATGAGGAAGAACAGGAGAAGTACAAATCAAAGAAAGTCAGGGATAGAGATGAAAGAGTTGGGAAACTGATAAAAGACAACTTTTGACTCATGGATAGGCAAAAGTGATAAGGTGAGTGGGTGGAAACATGACAACGAGTGATGGGAGAAGGAACAAGAGCAAGAGGGACAGCGAAAATGAAAGACAGAGCAATATATAGTGTGTTGGATTGACCTCAGGGCTTGAACCAGGATGTTAGCATCCCGCTGCAGCCACAATAGAAGGCAGGAAATCTGGAGCGCTGGCAGGCGAAAACGGAAGAGTGGGATGCTCCTTTCCCTTGTCAGATTGGGAAAGGTTCCAGGAAAATTACAAGAAAATATGAAAATATTCAAAGTATGTGATAATTTCCTGGCCAAATACAGATAAACAAATAATGAGAGTGCGTACATGGGTTGAAAATATGGGACAGCAGTGCCACACAGACCCAAAATGGACTTTAGACAGGAAAGATGCCATAATTTGACACAAATGAGAATAGCCTGTGCTTACGTACAACCTAGTGCTTCTATTCCTTACAGCTTAATTTTTATTCACCTTAAATTGAATATAACTAAGTCTATAACTTTGATGTTGTGTATTATTACGCTTAAGCTACATCAATACCCCTTGTTCCTGAGGCTGTTATTTTTCGAGTGGCCAGAGGCTCTTAGCTTAAAAGACTGGGGCCTGGCATTGATTCAAATACTACAAAACCCAAGCCTCAGTCTGAAGTGTTTTGCACGTGCTTGATTTAGTTCACAAGACAGAACATCCAGACAGACAACAACTGTGTCTGTCTGATCAACTGGACTGCAATCGTATTTTTACTGTAAATATTAGCTTATGTTTAACATTTAATATCACTGAAGTAGTTCAAGAAGAAGGCTAGGATTGGTGGATGAAGCTCTAGGACAAGATGAAAATAAACTCATGCCACAATGTGTTACAATGATCAGTTATTGGATTCAGTTATCTGATAACAAACATCAAAAACGAAACACTATGGAGCCCAAACAAGGGATCGAGGGTAGGGATCGATAAGAGGCCTTTGTACTTAATGTCTGTTTGGAGCATACAGAAATAAAGTACACAAGGTCAAAATTGAGACAATTAACAATTCATGTTTTGATTCAAATTAGTTCTTGATTTGGAATAAATAGACTCAAAAGAATCAAGAATCTAAATAAGTTCGGGAATCAGGCAACACTGGTTGCACTGTATGTTTCTGATTGCCTAAAAAGAACCAGCTTAGTTATTCGTTGGAGACTCATTTGGATTGCGTTGCGATTTTGCAAACAGAAGTGCCACCATTCTCCTACCTCCACTTGAAGATAACCAATTTAATGTCACTTGAGGTACTGGCATCTTGGAAATGACGTCAAACAAAGCTTCGTACTGTATTCGAGTTTGCTCCAGTGGTTATTTTCAAGTTTGGATTTGCAGTAATACATCATACAATAATAATTATGGCTGTACTTCAAAACGTGAGTGAAAGAAGACCAAAGTTGAAGTTTGAAGAACCTATCTGAACTTTGAGCATCACATTACAATGCTTCGCCTGCTGACAAAACGTTAGCTTGCCTCTTCGCTCCAATGGAGAAAGCTGACACGAGTCACATGAAAGGGTCTCAATAGTTCTCCAAACTGAGCTTGCACTCTTGCAACCGTGAAACAGCTGAGTCATATAACAGAGAACACAGACCTTTTCCTTAAATTAGCTCTCAGTCAAGTGACAGTGGCACTCCGTAGTGTTCTACCAGCCATGATGTCAGAGGGCTTTCAATTACACAGCTGGCCTTGTCAGCAAAAGTTCCTCATCATGTGAGAAATGAGTGGCACGTCCACTCTGCAAACAAGACACAAGATCTGCAGCTTGACCTGCTAAGAATCAGTTCAGTGGTTAAAAGCATGGAGGACAGAACAACCATATTAGATCCTCATCTGCCTTGTGCTGTCTACCGTTACTCGCATCTCTGTTTAATGACAGCCATAAAAGGCAGAGGACTGCTGCCCTAGTTAGAGGACAAAGCAAGAGCTCTGATTGCTTTGGGTTGTGTAACAGTGCCAGGCTGGTTTCAAAGATACACAACAGAAACATATTCCTTAAACTGAATTGATTTCAATGGGCTACTAAGTTAAGGCTATACAATTAATCAAATATTGAAGATTAGAGAGATATGCTTAGAGATATGCTAAGATATGCTTAGAGCCGTTTCAATGGAAGGAGTAGTTCGCTCAAAAATGAAAATTTTCAACTTTGTGCCATCCAGTGCTTCACACTCCATTCCTGTAGGTGGCAGATTCTTCTTCCTCTTCTGGCATTTCAATGGCAATGGGCCAACCACCATTCAGGACTGGAGTGTAAAGCACTGGCACACAGGAGAGCAATAGAGCGGCCAACCCAGCAGTTAGCATCACCCTGGTTCCCTCGACAAAAACCCAACAGGATTTTTCCATTGGCTTTATGATGGAAAATAAAAGTTTATGATTCTTGCATGTTTTGTTCATCATCATAATCTGCACAAATTAACACAAATTATAATTAACTGAAAATGTGTTTAAAAGCCTAAATACAATCACCAGAAGTAAAAGCTAAACGTAGGATGTAAACAAACTACACCATGGTCACATGATTTCAGTGTCTACATCACAAAGCTCTTTCAGTCTTTAGTTAAAAAACGTTTTCCCTGCAGGTTTGAGTCAGAATAGTTTGCAAGACTGGGATTATAAACAACAAGGCTGTGAAAGTGGACTAGTGAGTAGATGAGTTTACCTGTTCGGCTGATGACGTTTAAAGGGTTAGTTAACCCAAAAATGAAAATAATGTCATTTATTACTCACCCTCATGCCGTTCCACACCTGTAAGAGCTTCGTTAATCTTCGGAACACAAATTAAGATATTTTTGTTGAAATCCGATGGCTCAGTGAGGCCTGCATAGCCAGCAATGACATTTCCTCTCTCAAGATGCATAAATGTACTAAAAACATATTTAAATCAGTTCATGTGAGTACAGTGGTTCAATATTAATATTATAAAGTGACGAGAATATTTTTGGTGTGCCAAAAAAAACTAAATAAAGACTTATATATTGTGATGGCCGATTTCAAAACACTGCTTCAGGAAGCTTCGGAGCGTTATGAATCTTTTGTGTCGAATCATGATTTGGATCGCGTGTCAAACCGCCAAACTGATGAAATCATGTGCCTTTGGCGCTCCGAATCGCTGATTCGATACGCTGATTCATAACGCTCCGAAGCTTCCTGAAGCAGTGTTTTGAAATCGGCCATCACTATATAAGTCGTTATTTTGGTTTTTTTTTTGGCAAACCAAAAATATTTTCGTCGCTTCATAATATTAATATTGAACCACTGTACTCACATGAACTGATTTAAATATGTTTTTAGTACCTTTATGGATCTTGAGAGAGGAAATGTTATTGCTCCCTATGCAGGCCTCACTGAGCCATCGGATTTCAACAAAAATATCTTAATTTGCGTTCTGAAGATGAACGAAGGTCTTAGGGGTGTGGAACGACATGAGGGTGAGTAATTAATGACATTATTTTCATTTTTGGGTGAACTAACCCTTTAAATGTCCCGGACAACCTCTGTAGTCCCATTAAGCAACTTGTTAGCAACTGCATTTTTCAAGACAAGCAAAAGCTTTTTTAAAAAAATCAGTAGGGGGCATTCCTGATTCATTTTATGTCATATAAAATAATAATTTGGACCTTGTGTTAACCACAGACCTTATTAAAGCCTTTTAACTGAAAACCATTTTGAAAGATCCATCGACTTCAAGACGATGTAACCAGAAATGCTAAAATGCTAACTCATTTCCAGGTTTTGGCATACAAAAATATGTCATACCTGCAGCACTCTATGGCAGATACTACTTAGATAGATACTGTGTTTGATTTTCACCAAATCCAAATCAGAGCACAGAAATAAGGCAAAAACAGTATAAGATATTTGAAGAGTTCCATTGCAAAAGTCCATCTGACATCTTTTCTTTTAAATGAGCATTTTTTTATCAGGCTCCTATGTTTAGGTTCAGTAATTTCACTTTAAAGGCAATGAAAAGGTTATTAGTTAGTAAGTTATTGAAATGTCTTATTTTCAAAAATGTCACTTTAGTCAATTCATTGGTATTTAACAAATCTGACTGTATTTTGCTGCAAAACCAGCTAAGTCCATGTGTGCTTTTTTCACAAAAAAGTCCACCTCTTTGGACAACAAGACATAGTAAAACGTCCATTTCTGTCAGTTTTACAGCAGCAAAAGGAACACTGTTGTGTTTACTTGCTACTCATGAAATCTTGTCATTGCCACTGTAACGATGGACAAAACGTGATAAAAACTGTAATTGAAAGCCGGCTCATACCCACACTGTCATTCATCTTGAAATCAAATGATTCGATTCGCGTCTTCCGTTTGGTTCGTCTGCGGACTTAGAGGCTTACGCTGACAAAGGGAAGTGGCGTTTAGCGGTTTCTGCCAACGAACCGCTATTCTAAATAGGCTGGGATTTAGCGGATTTGAAGTGAAAGTATTTGATGAACATATACTATGTGCGGAGAGGATTCGTTCACTATCATTCTCTCATTTTGACGGAGATGACATTTAGCGGCTTTTGCATCTGAACTCTTCATTTATTCTTCATCATAGGCAGCTGAAGAGCAGGATTTATGCAACACTACCTTAGTTAGAATTTAGCCAAAATGCAATATCTTTTAAGACATAATTGAGCCTTTGCATCGGGAGTGAACATATGATCATGATGCCTAAAAAAGCTGTCCAAGTAGGCAGTGTGTGGGGAAAAAAGAAAGGGTGTGTTTTCATAAAGTGTGAGAATATAGATTATAAATGGAATAGAAACTTTTTGGCCCATCACAACGTTCACGTCTAGACCTGGACAACAGCTGAAAATCTCACAGGAAGAAGAACAATAACACAGGGGAAAGAGGTGTCAGCACTGGTCGTCCCCTGTCAACACTGTACAGTTTTATCAAAACGGACAGCAGCTAATGCTGAATCCAAATACGGGACAGTCTATTTCTGTCAGCCACAGACCATGGGTAGGAAATGCTAAGCTGAGCCAAGATGGAGACCCCATTCTTTTGTCTGAATGTGTTGAGCTGAAGGAAACCTGGAATAACCTGTGATGAAAACACTTCCTGAGAACATCTTCAGGGTCAAAGGAAATTAAAAAAAAAGTGTTTTTATGGACCTACCCTATCACAGCGTGTGCTAGCAGATCTAAATTACCCCAAAATCTGAGGTAACGCATGCAGAGTTCACATTACCAATTCGACATTGTTCTAAATTCAGCTATGGCAAGGATATTTCATATGGTCAGTTATGCAATACCGCACATATGGTTCACTTTAGGGACAGATATTTTTAGTTAGTCAATGGGGATGCTTACAATTTACCAGAGTCATGAAGGGTGAGTAATGTGAAGATGCTAAAAATGCCAAACGAGCAACATATCGACAGCATCGTAGTTTCATGATCTATAATCTGGCGAGAGTGTAACGTGTCATTTACTTCAGCCGCACATCTCCCGTGAGTAGCTCATACAGCTGGATCTGTCGTGCTCTTCGCTAGTCCGCTCCTCTGGGGAGATTTCCTCACTTGAGATGAATTTCCTTTTCTAAAACAGTATGAATTGAAAACACACTGACATTTTAAATGGTGAATTTTAGCCTGAAGACTTTCGATCCTAACAACACAAACACGCAGCAGTCCTCTAGAGAGTTGAGTGATGTTTCACTCTAAACATTTTGCTTTCAGTTTGTATTCCCAAAACAGCAGTGGGGGAAACACTTTAAACATCCTTGGAACTTCCCAGCATTGCCCGGAATATGGTAATGAATTTTACTCTTGTGTTAAAAAAATAATAAATGGTAGGACAGGTGGTAGCAAGTTCTTTACAAACACAAAAGGTCAGCTAAGGTCTACTGGGATGTTTACTACTACTTGTTCATCTTTCACACATGCACAAGTGTTGTCCTGTAGGTGGAGCTCAACCTCAACTGCACTGTTTGATAGCTGAGAAGTACGCTTACAGTATCGAAAAAAACATATCACAATGTCTACGTTGTGATGTTTTTGCTTTATGGTTGCTGTGGTGCTCAGTGTTTTTATGTTGCTATGATGTTGTAAGTGAGAAAAGCTCATCCCAAAGTGTCTGAAATTCTGGTCCCAAAACATGGCTTGGGTCCCTTGTTCAAAGCAAGTCGATGTTTTTTTTGTTTGTTTGTTTGTTTGTTTTTTCACCAGTTTATCTGCCATAGTGTTAAAAAAAAAGAATTTCTAAGTCTGATACCTCACAATATATCACTACACAACAGGCTGCTTGATTTGAGGTCTTTTCATGTCCATGGTCCACAGTGATTTGACGAGTTATGCACTAGGGTTGCCAGGTTTGCGTAACAAAACCAGCCCAATTGATGTTCAAAACCCGGCCAATCATGGCCAAAACTAGCTCACTGGAAGAAGAAAAAAACCCGCGGCAACAGTGCAAAATAGTCAAATTCCGCGGGAAAACCGCAGACTTGGCAACACTGTTGTGCACTGTTGTTTAATACAGTTAGGGGTTTGTACACGTCCTTAAGTATAAACAAAAGCAAGTGCTACTAATAACTGTGCCTGCATCCTAAAATAAAAGCCTGTAACATTCTGGGAAAGAGAATTTAAACAAAAAGCAGTGTACAAACAGGGCAAACAAAATCTGGCTAAATGATCAGTCACATTAGAGAAATTTAAGTGAAAAAAGGTCGACTGTCCATTGTCAATAGTGCAGTGATGTATGAAACAGCGCTCACACAGAAGTCACTTTTTAACCAAGTGTTCTTTTTTGTGTTCTGTCAACTCAGCGAATTTGTGTGACCAACATG
The DNA here is from genome assembly GCA_003731715.1 of Anabarilius grahami. Lineage (NCBI taxonomy): Eukaryota > Metazoa > Chordata > Actinopteri > Cypriniformes > Xenocyprididae > Anabarilius > Anabarilius grahami. The sequence goes on from RJVU01052005.1 coordinate 543,345, forward strand.
AGCGAAATCTGAATGGGGAACTTTATCGCCCTGGAATTGAAACTATTCCTCCATGGACATGACTTCCGTTCATGCATCATTGTGAATAAACCTCTTTTTGAATTACCATAACATGCAAACAACCAAACATCAGCAACAACAACATCAGGATTGTTGAACTTCACAGGCTAAACAACAAACAGCGGTTCCAGTACAGTGTGCTTTGACCAGCCATGTGTAAACACCTTTGTCCCAGGAGTGGACTGAGGCACAATATGGGTCTACGTCACACTGCAGACCCCTGCCTGTGAGTGCAGCGATAGTGAAGTGGGCACAGGTGTTTCCTGTGGTTTTCAGAGAGTCTGTCACCACCCACATTTCCCTCCTTCCAATCAGCTATCTTCCCTCTGTTTATGTTTTTCAGCTGACTAAACAACAGCTCCATGCTGCAGGTTGGACACTCACGTGAGTCGGCCACTCTTCACTCTCAGCAGGAAGGAGAAAATGGCCCTGCTTTTGAATGGAGGGAGGGTTTCCTTTATTCACCACACAATGGCTGTTCATTACAGGACTCTTAAACTTTTACTATGTCATACTGAAGCGGATAACGAGGATTTTATGAGAAGCAACTGGTTACACAAGAATATCTTGACGTTGTACTATACTGCTATGTGGTATTAGTGTCAGGCATGTGATCAGCTAAAGACAAAAAAGAAGGAAAACCTGACCAAAGAGACCTTATCCCTTTCTTTGTTGACAACACAGGGCTCCAACCTGTGACCTTTTTTCTTGCCGGTGAGACTAAATTTTGTTAAAGGTCGCACTGGTGTGACCACCACATTGCCCAACTGATAAGAGCTGCCAATTCTGTTGCACATGAAAAACATCAAACGGCAAACGAAACGAAAGCAGAACGAAACCGCGCTTCTCGTTCGAGCTGCGCAGAGCGGACAGTTTATCAGCTCAGACCGATATTAGACAGTGCAGTGTGAGCTCAGAACAGGTTTACTAGCGGGCAAATCTTGATCATGTGACACCGTTACTACACAGCGCTAGTAAATCCAGTGAGAAAACATTTGAATTCGGCGCCGTATTAATAACATCTCAGCGAGATCTAGGGAGTACCTTTCAAATTTGGCACGGAATTCTATAAAGCATGATATCGGATCAAACAGCGCTGACATGGAAACCAGGAGAAACATGAACAAACAAGTTATAGAAGGCCTTTTAGTCCACAAATCAGCAACATTCACCATGGATTTAATGTAATAACGCTTACTGTAACCATGGTATTGTGGCAGAAATACTCTAATGTTTTTACATTATTCATTGCAGGGTTCGTACAACCTTTTGAAAATGAAATTCAAGCACTTTTTTGCTTAACTTTTTCCAGCATTTCAAAGCTCTAAATAATATCCAATAGCCCTCCTTTACACCTCTGAAACCTGGACAGTTTATCAGCGACACGCCAAGTATCTGAACTGCTTCCACCTCTGCTGTCTCCGCAAACTGTTGAAAGTGAAGTGGCAGGATAAAGTCCCAGATACAGAAATATTTGAACGGACAAGCATGCCCAGCATCTTTACAATACTGCAAAAATCTCAGCTCCACTGGGCCGGACATATTGTGAGAATGTCCAACGAACGCCTACCAAAACGCATCCGATATGGAGAGCTGAAAATCGGTGCACGTTCTCAAGGCGGGCAGAAAAAGAGGTTTAAAGAGACTTTAATAGCCTCATTGAAAGACTTTGGCATAAACCCCTCTTCATGGGAAGACCTTGCCCTAAAACGCTCAGCGTGGCACCTTGCTGTAACTAATGGGGTCACTCTTTCAGAGCAGCTGCGTACAGAGAGCAAAGAAAAAAAGGGCTGCACGCAAAGCCCGAGCATGCAACAGTCAAATGGCAGAGAGCACTCCAGCTCACCTGATCTGCCCACATTGCCAGAGACATTTTCGGGCTCGAATTGGCCTTACCAGCCACCTGAGAACCCATGTTTCCCATCCCTAGACGACATTGGATGAAGTTGGTCATCTTCTTAACGGAAGGATGCACACTAATATCCAATTTAAATGTAAAAAAAAATAATAATAATAATAATTCCCTATAAAAAGGGTTTTTACATGTTACTGCTGTTAATACAAGCTCAGAGTTTTACTGTCAAATGTGCATTTCCAAAAAATAAGCATGTAATATTATTTATTGCAAAATAATAGTAATTTATGATTGAATTGCCTTAGTGATTAAAAATCCCCCCACCCCCAATCTCTACCAGATCAGGTGCTGGTGCCACCATCTGTAGAACTCATGGCTTGTTTCCACCGAGCAGTACAGTACAGTACAATTCGGGACAGTAAACCCTGATTCGGCTTGCGTTTCCACCGCCAACAATACCCTTACTTGATAGGCGTGGTTTTTGCTGGAAAGTAGCAATCAACGTCATTTTCGCACGAAGAAGAAAGAGACACAGTAAACAACAACAGCAGATCATACTCGCCGACATTGTGTAGCAACAGTATTGTGTTTTAACTGTATATTTAAAAAAATGGCACCCCGTGTTGTCATTGCCATTGTAGCACGCGCGAGTGACGGTTCTCTGTCAACCAATCAACATTCTGCAGTAAGTCTGGCTCCACCCTTTTGACATCGGAATACTGTGCTAGGTACCCCAACGAAAGGGTCCCAAAAAAGCGGTACGGTACAGTTTGGTATTTTGGTACCATTCATAACTTCTGACAATCGAAACGGAAATACTAAAAACTGTACCACTCGGTGGAAACGAGCCATTAGTGGCACCAGTGCTACTGCTCTCAAATGTTAGTCTGGAGCCCTTCAACAACAGATTTATAAAACAATTCTCATGAAGAATGTTCCCAAATGCAAAAATTACAAGAAACTCAAACACACAGCACTTGCAGAGTGACCTCCTACGAAAACGTGTGCCATGTTTATTTGGTGTCAAATGCACCAACACTGTTTCCCTGGTCTGTTCACAGAAATGGAGGCAAGGATGCGGCACACCCAGCAGTGAGTGGGCCAACATAATTGGTGGCCACTTAACCACATGTCAGAGTCAATAATGTTCACAGAGGTACTTCTGTGCTGAGTGCGCATGGAGAAACCAACTCTCAGGAAGGATAAACTCACAGAGTTAAGGGAGCAAACACTGTTGAACAGAAATGTACATACAGTCAAACATTATGTCATGGTCACCTGATTACTTTGGTATTAGCGGATGCTTTTTATCCAAAGCGACTCAAGGTTCCCAAATTGCACTGAAAGACAACCCCATTAGGGCAGTTTGGGGTTTAGCAAATGTTGACAGAGGATCATGGTAGCGATCCAGTTCACACACTGTGTGCAGTGCTTTTTTTGTTGTTTTGTTTTTTGTAAAGTAGTTTGTCACACAAACCAAAATATCTTTATCCAAATGTCCACGAAATACTTTTTAAATAAAACAAATGGACTAGCCATCTGTCCAGGGTGCTTCCTTGCCTACAGCCCAAGATGCTGGGATAGGCTCCATCATCTCCACAACCCTACATGGGAGGAGGATGGATGGATTTATGTGACATATATCATTTAAATAAAAGGTGATACAAATTTTATAAATTTTTTGTCAATGTTCCACTCAACAGAAAGTACCCAAGCAACCTATTGTTGTTGACAAGCATCTATTCGGCATCAGGCAAAAATGACTAAGTCTGACTAAGTAGTTGATCTAAACATTTATGGTAACTGAAACATTTGAAATGTTTCTTGCATACATATAATTAAATTTTTTTAAACCCCCAAACTCTTGTTTTGACTTTATTTGGGAGGACTTAATTAGTGGGGTAAGACACCCTCAACCCCCTCGTGATTTCCCACCAATCCACATGTGGTCCATACTTGGGATATGTAACCTTTAAGACCAGCTTAGACCCTTAATTACCTTCCCCTTAGCCAGAAACTTGAATAACCAGGAATTGTCTAGGTAGAAGTCAGCAATTTTTTCCTGTTTTGTCTGAATGACATTAACCAAGTTGGTCCCCCAGTGAGAATGAGACATTACGGGCACACCAGACAATCCGGAGCACTCAAGCCGCCGAGCCAAAGCGCTTTTATTTGCGTGCATCTTTATCTTGTTAAATACTGGGATCTCATTGGCTGCTTTTGAACTTGTGGGACTGCTATGGGTCCTTTGAAAGCAGGTTTTCTTTTGGTAGCCGTGATGAACAGAGACAGCAGGAAATAACAAAGCTCTCGGAGTATGGCTCAGCTCCCTGGTCCTTTGTTTCGTTACGCTTCGCCTGCCCTCTGCCAGGAACTGCAGATACTAATCAATTCAAGGGGCCACGTAGCTCTCAGAGGTCCTGTGTGCACTGTACACTGTCATACATTTCCTTTTCATATTTATTAGTCAAAACAAGTCTAAATGTTTCCATTAAATCAGCACCCAAATATTCTGGCAATCTCATGAATTTTCTTTAAAAAAAATTCTACTAAATTTTTTTTTTCTGGCTTTAAAGGGCTAGTTCACTCAAACATGAAAATTCTGACATCATTTACTCACCCTCAAGTTGTTTCAAACCTGATATTTTGAAGAATGATGGTAACCAAACAGTTGATGGGTCCCATTGACTACTATGGAAGGTCACCGACATTCTTCAAAATATCTTCAAAATTCATACAACTTAAGGGTTTGGAATTTGAAGCATTTGGTGATGCTTTTCCTGTGATTTCCAAGCAGTTCACAATGTGATTACTCATGAAAAGATCATCCTGACCAAAAAAATAAATAAATTGGACGCATGCTGGGATTGGGATTGTTTTGTTTTGTTTTTTCCCCTTGTTTTACAAATACTGACAAAAAAATACTGTGAGACGTGAGCTTTAGCCATTCGCACATTTGCCCCTGGTGACACAACCGGAAAAGCAAATTGAGTAGGTGAAATCATTAATCATTCGTATCAACTCAAATCCTTAGTATGCGCAATGCCTGCCTAATGGCACAACTAGCCTTCCATTTATAAAACAGTGAAAGATGTGCAGTTACAAACAATATCCAATCTCCAAAAGTGCCTCTGTTATACAGACAACAGACTGAACTACAACTATTTACACATTTTCTAAATACTTTATGCGTCCTTCCCGGAAGTACGAAGCACATTCCAGATTACAACAGGGATTTGGAGGAAAGGGAAGAGAAGTTCAAAAAGTCAGAGCAACAGATGAGATAGATGACACAAACGGTTACTATCCCCCCCCCCCCTTTGTGGCAGGTCACATTCCTTCATTATAGGATGTCGGGCTCAGACGAGGAATTTTTTATTTCATCAGTACATAGATGTCTCAAACAGCAAACATGCAAACATTAGTGACCACAGGACATTTCAGGGTTTTGGTTTTTTTTTGTGACAGAAGGCATGTTTCATTCAGATCTCTCTATATATATAAATAATAGATATGTTAGAGATACCATTCAAAAAATTTGGATTCAATTTTTTGTTTTGAAAGAAATCAGTTTTATTTCACATTAAATTGATCAAAAGTGAAGAAATTTTTAACATTGTCACAAATATTCTATTTCAAAATCTGTTCTTTGGATCTTTATGTTTCTTGAGCAGCGAATCAGTATGATTTCTGAAGGCTCATGTGACACTGAAGACTGGAGTAATGATGCTGAAAATTAAGATTTGATCACCTGAATAAATTAAATGTTAACTAGAACAGTTATTCTAATTTGTCATAATATTTCACAATATTACTGTTTTTATTGTATTTTTGATCAAATAAATGTAGCCCTGGTGAGCATATAAGAGACTTCTTACATTAATAAAGTCTTACCGACCGAACTTTTGAATGGCACTGTATATATATAAATATTATTTCTGGTTAAACCACTAGTGTTATTATTTTCTCCCATGTAAAATAAATCAGACTTCATGACTTATGATGTATATCACCACATTTGTTTTCCTCCCACAAGACTACATAAAGTAGAGCAAGTATGTGTTTCTTCAGGCTTACAAGATGAGGGGTATAATCCATTTGATGCAGTCAGTAGAAATAAAGCAGAGGATTCTGGGTTTATTTGCTGGAGACATAAAACAAGCATTGCAGCCAGGAGCAATAAGGCCAACTGGCTTCAGGAGGTGCCAAGGGTCTATGTCCGCCTCAGTCCCAGAATGCTGGAGAAGGCAATGCTCATGCAGTGAGCGCTGCCAAGTGGCTCGTACTTTCGTAGGAGGTTAGATGAATGGGTCTTGTTGTTAGTTTAACAGGAACACTTTAGTCCATCATTCTGGCCATAACGCAAAAGCCTCCATATGCGTGCCAGGGAATGAAGATATCAGCAAGAGCAAATATCTCCTGAGACAGAGGTTAATGGCAAGCAATCTTGGTGACAGTGACAAAGAGGTAAAAGAGCAACATTATCAGAAGAAGAAACCCATGCACAGCCTTGAGATGTTCAACTTAAGTGTTCCAGCTAACGCCAATGTTTGTCGACCACTTGAAGACATCCTCTGAATACATGCATACCAATTGAACAGCTTGCTTTGCTTGTGCAAAATAACTTTGAAATCTCTAATCAATTTCTTCGAAATTCGTACTAGGAATGGGCATTTTTGTCAGGTTTAATACAATGTGATATGAACGCGATATTGCGTGGCTTGTCAGTGATCTACGGCTTTGTCTATTAAATGCCGCTCCATTTGAAAGCAGGTGATGGCGATTTAGCGGTAATCAGGGAACCGGCTTTACTGACGAAATGCGCGTGACAATCGCATGCGATTAATCGTGCAGCCCTAGTCAAAATAAAAGTCTTGCTTTCAACACATCGGCCAATCAGATAAACTTATCGGCCGAGGCCGATATTTTAAAAATGTCAAATATTGACCGATATATCGGCCTTGATGATATATCGTTTGACCATTTACTTTTTGTTGATGGAAACAAATTACTGTTTTTAACCCATTCATCAACCTTCTCCTCTCAAACGTTACAAACCAGAAAACGTGAAAAAGGACAACCCAGTAACTTTGTTTTGGCAAGCCTTTCTCTGCAAGCATGTGAAAAAACGTGCTGCTCAGATTTCGCTCCTCTTGTGACATAGGAAGCTTGATTGCTAAAAATAAAGCATTTCTATCCGAGCGATATTTTGGAAAGAAAATATTCACAGCATTTGATAGCAATCATAAATTTAGCCTGGCTCTGTTTGGGGTTTTGCACAAAAGATTAACATGACGGCACATGCTAGTCTATGAGGTGAATCAACTCCACAGAAACTACATAAATTTATCAACCAACCATTCAGAAACATCCAGTTTCATTCTAAAAGGTGTAACTTCTTCCTGAGTCTTTCCATCAGTGTTGACTCCGGTTTGAACAATGTAAGGCTGAACACCGTTACTGGCAATCCTTATTTTGGCTGTGTGAGATTCTCCAGTTTTGTTGTTGTTAAGCAACCGAAGCGCGGGCTGGTAAAGCTCCGCCCTCTTCTGAAAAGCAGGCCGGGAGCAGCAGCTCATTTGCATTTAAAGGGACACACACAAAAATGGCGCGTTTTTGCTCACACCCAAATAGGTTAAAAATATCTTAGTGCTCTCATACTTGCAAGTCGTGACATGAGGAACAAGCATGAAACTCTCCTCAGGCACAGTCTTTAGAAAACTTAAAAGCCAAATAAAACGTGTATTAAAAGCACTGTTATATTAACAAGAATAATACTGAATAGATCATTAAATCTCATGATCATCGAGGTTTGGTAATTTTCTACTGTTTGTTTTAAACCCTCATTGCTTCAAGAACAATAACAGAGCAAAATAGAATGAATAAACAAAAGGCTCCATATGACTACTGTACGTCATCTACACTATTTATTTATAACATCCAGTTTAATCACTATCAAAGGTCATCTCCAACATGAATCCTCTCAGGGATGCACCTGAACACAGGCCGTCGGCACGGACATAAATTCAGCTCGTTTGTCAGCTGAAAGGTCTCATCTAAGCATCCCACGTGAAAGACCAGAACACCCAATCTGCTTTGACATTTTAAACCCATCAAGAACCCAATCAAACTGACCTGTTACGGATAAAATGCATCTTTTCTTGAGCCCATAAGAAAACACAGCTGTGGCAGTGGACTGTGCACACGCTCTGGACATATAAGAGCTCAAAATGTTGTCTTAGGAGGACCCAGATTTGAGTCTGACCAGCCCTGTATACATTTTTATGTACTACAAAAGGGTAAAAAGCCAACAAATAAAAGAACAAAACAAAAGAAACACGATGTTTAGTGTTTCTGATGCATTTATGATCTACAAAGACATGATGTTAAACATTTTCATGCTTAACGTGAGTCATTTTATGCAAGGACACACTGTGGCTTGCCTGCAATCAAGTGACCCTGACATTCAGCATTGAACTTGAGGCACAGAGGAATGTACGGGACTCTTCAGCCCTTATAATGAGACCAATATAGCTGCAGACTCTGAGTACATGCTTGTCTGCAAGATGAACATTCATGAGTCAACATACTAAAGTTTTGATTTTGGCTGGTATATTAATGCAACATTTCGATAAGAATGACGGTAAATAATTTACAAACTCCAAAAGCATTCAGCTACTGCATAACCTGCAGCTCACTGAGATCAAAGAGAAAAACCATGAAATAATGCCAGTCATTCCTTCATCTGTGAAGCATGTCAACTTTCCTCTGTTTGACGTTCTGAGAGTAAATTCATGTTGCAACAACGATTTCTCACCCACAAACTTCATACTCAACCATCAGATTCCAAACAAACATCACCATGATCACAGTCAAAACACAATATAATTATTGAGTAACACCTATTTAATCTACAGAACAGACTGAACCCTGCAGGATCAAAACAGACACTTATAAATTGGATCCATGTTTTTCTGAAACCATTTGGACACTTTAAATGTTTGATAGTAAGCAGTGCTGTTGTACTGAATATCATCTTGCCTGCAGGTTTTTGCATTCCTGCTACGCTACAATGCTGAATGTCAAGTATCGCAAAAGCAAACCATATTGTGTCCTTGCAAAATTGGCTCATGTTAAACATGACAATATTTTCCCGCTCAAAGCATTCTGTAATTACTCCGGGTCTGGGTTTCCAGACTGTAACTACTTTATATACTGTAATAGAATATAAAATCAAGAACAAATGATACCAGGGCTCCACAATAAGATGCCAATGCAATGCAATGCAATGCAGCAATTAAATTAAATAATCTGTAGATAATAATACAAATAAAATAATAAAATAAAAATAAAGCAAAAATCTGAACCTGAAATCTGAAACATTTAACAAGCTAAAGGCTGTCCCACACTAAAAGGTATTTATACGCTGATTCATAACGCTCCGAAGCTTACTGAAGCAGCGTTTTGAAATCGGCCATCACTATATAAGTCGTTATTGTCATTTTTGGAAACACCAAAAATATTCTCGTCGCTTTATAATATTAATATTGAACCACTGTACTCGCATGAACTGATTTAAATATGTTTTTAGTACCTTTATGGATCTTGAGAGAGGAAATGTCATTGCTGGCTATGCAGGCCTCACTGAGCCATCGGATTTCAACTAAAATATCTTCATTTGTGTTCCGAAGATGAACGAAGGTCTTACGGGTGTAGAACGGCATGAGGGTGAGTAATAAATGACAGAATTTTCATTTTTGGTTGAACTAACCCTTTAATGTAAGGTGACTTTCATTTTTGACTTAGAACATTGTCTATTTTTTGCTCTATTTCACAAAGGAAAAAAGTTCCACACAAATCCACAGAGCAACACAGTGATGTTTCATTACTGACTGAATCCACATTTGGAACGAATCGTTTGACTGAATGATGGGAGGCCTCCAAGTGTTTCTTTGAAATGGGCTGTTTCTTTGAAGAAAAAGAAGAAGATAATGATCTGCTGATAGCAACTGATTCTGGACTCTCAACTATACTTATCCTTATACTTGATCTAAGTGCGGCCTTTAATACTGTTTCCCATCAAGTTCTTTTAGATAGATTATTCTCTGTTGGTATCACTGGTGTCCCTCTCACCTGGTTTAGATCTTATCTCTCCGGGCGCACTCAATTTGTCCAACTTAAAAATTCCAGATCATACTCTTCATCTGTTAGCACTGGTGTTCCTCAAGGCTCTGTTTTGGGCCCTCTTTTATTTATCATTCACTTATTACCTCTTGGTTATATTTTTAGGAAATATTGCATTAGTTTTCATTGCTATGTGGATGACACCCAGCTTCCAAGCCAAATTCTTGTTGTTTGTCACATGTTGTAGACCATTTTTGTGCTGTGAGTAACCTGTGTGAAATACTGTGTTTTCAATCCAAAGTATACTCTTTGTGGGTCCCAATTAATTTTTTAATATCTTTAACAGTTTAAGAGGCAATCAGAGAAAATCTGCCTGAACTATGTGAGATCCAGCCAGTCATTGTTGTCTAGCATTGCCCTAGTTATGGACCATCTTTAGACGGGATGTTTAATGTCCCCTCAATCTGCTCTCCCTGTACCCTGTCTTTCCAGTGTGATCTAAGCAGTAAGCAATGACTGCATTTGCATGAAGAGAGCTGAACTTTCATGTGAGGCAGGGTTAAAAATGGCACGCAAGGCGAATAGCTGGCGAACTTCCTCCAAGATTGAAAACACCTTTGGAACAAGAGCTGTAAACACGATGGGGGTGTTTTTCTATCCTTTTATACTTGGAACATTCCTCATCTGTAGCTATTTAGTTTGCTGGGGGTTGTTGCGGTAAAGAAAGTATTTCTGCTGTTCCGAAACAGAAACCAGAGCGAAATAGAAATCTGCAGAAATCTGCAAATAATAACAATTTGCATACCAAGACGAAAATCCAAATTGCCTGGCTGGTATGTTAAAAACAATATTCATTAAAACTACAAAGATGGGACTGAGGCCATTTCATTTCAGTGTGCTGGGGATGTTGGGGACATTTAACCCCAAAAATGCACTTTTATGAGTTTGTTATTTTCCTTATTTAACAATCCGTCCAAAATAAACGGCTTAACATAAAACCCACACAACTAGACTAAACGGATCATCTGTGCAATTTAACGCAAATGGGATTTTTTTTTCCAAAATATGAAGAAAATTTGTAACCCTATAAAGGATTACAGTCAATATATCTGAGTGCTCTGCTATTAATACGCACAGATGCTAGACGGCAACTCCTCGTAAGCATCAAAAGACCACTTGTAAGCGTACATAAGCACCGTAAAAGAATCTTAAATAACTTAAACCACATAAATCAGCCAAAAATGATGCAAGGTCAGGTCGCAGCATAAGAAACACATTGGGCAGGGGGATCAGTAAAACATGTGCACATACTGAAATGTTTGAGTAAACTGACGGAGCAGAAACTATGCTGAGGGGGGTCATCGACATGTTGCTGAATGCTTCGGAGATGATGCTGTGTAGATGAACTCAAGCCACATTTCCTGAGAACCAGCAAAACACTCTTCTGGTCTGATTCTGCAGCCTGCTGGGAGTACTGGCACACCCAATGACTAACAAGCAATGACATACATACATCTCTGGTCTATTTTTATACGATAAATCGGCCAACCCATGCACTGCGCTGTCCCTGCAGTGTTCAAAGAGATATGAATGTGTTTGATGAATGTTGTTCTTACTCAAAACAACACGTGAGATGAGGAAATGGAACAAAACAGGATCTCAATCAAACATAAAACAACTAATAACATTTGAATGTGAATAATTAACTACAAAATAAAAAAATACATAAGTGCTATAGACATCAATACAAATCAAAGACTTAGTTTACCATTTAACTGATGAAAACTGATACTCAAACCTGCCGTTTTCACACCTAGTTTGTTACAAGCAGATTCTGAAATGCTTTTGGTGAGAATACCTATAGGGTGGGAATTTACACAGATGTCCCGATCAGATTCACAAGCTCTTGATTGAATTTGATATTGATTCATTTGTATATAATTCAGGTTATATAATTAGATAATTATATAATATTATATTATATAACAACTATTATATAATTATAAATAATCATATAATATAATTAGATTATATACATGTTCATTGAATATATATACATATATATAAATAAATAAATCAAAACTCAAAAACTAAGTTGTAGACAAACATTTAAATTGTTTTCTTGACATTTGTTTTTAAATTGGACATTAGGCAGCATTTCTCTTTAACAGTATAATTATGCTTCTACTCCATTTCGTTGTTGAAATAGAAACATTTTAACGGTGTCCATCCTAAAAAAAAAAACTTGTTTTATTCAAACATAACAATTTAGTGATTTCTTCATTATTTATTGTAAGTAAAAATATAATGAATACATAATATAGTGCTTATATTTAGCAAAATGCTCATTAGCATTATTTTTTCTAGCTGACTATCCAGCTATGAACACTGATTAGATTTCCTGAGGTAAATTTAACATTACGTAACATTGTTTTTAAGCTTTTTTACTGACATCTTTCCACAGTTGAAACACTGAGCAATTACACAAGACATGAAAAATGTGTACCGTTTCTTTCAACATACCCTCTGATGTTCATTCACGTTTATTTGTTTAGTAAAGAGGAAGAGATGATCGTTCACATGCCGCTTGAACTGAGGCGCTACAGCAATCTGTCACGGCACATTCCAGAGCTTCAAAACGGTATTTATTGTTTAAATTTTGTGATAAAACTGACAGAATTTAAAAGCTGAGACTTTGTTTCATTTCAAAGGCCCCGATATTCTTCAAGCGAAATCGAAGAACAAACTGCCGTGACGTCATTTCAAACTAAATAAGGCGAAAACGAAGTTCAAAGCGACTTGCCAAAGCGAGCTTTCCAGAAAAGTTTGCTTCAACTGGTAAACACCTTTGTACTACCATTGGTCTGTGGCGATTACGTAATAGGTACACAAATTTGTTGTGTTTTTATTTTGTTATTGGGCCGAAAGCGCACAGCACATATTTACATATTCATCTAAACGTCGCTCTCAGCAGCGTGGATGGCGTTGGATGTTCGCTAACAGTATACCGCTGTTCAAGCATTTCGAAATTTATTTTACCCCTAAACGAAGAATGAAAAGGAACTTTACCGTGAGAATATCAGGGCCTTAACAAAGCTCAAAACTCTACAAATGATTAATGAAGTTTAATTCAAGAATCAACTGAAAACAGCACAGACTAAAAAAAAGAGCTTAAAGAATCAATGTCAGTTCATCAAAATATTGTCAACCCAGCCCCACAATATAACCTATAGTGAACCAAAGAACCGACCATTATCCCTATTAGTCACTAGCGATGAGATAAGTTGATAAACCTGAACAAAAAGAGCCCCTATAATTGTGACTTCTGAGGAAGAGTTTTCTCACATGATACTAGCAAATTCTGGTTTCTGATTTCAGTTTGAAAGGTTACTCTGGCTCTTTGACAATGATCATTGGTGCCAGACTTGATGGTTCCAACATCTACAAAAAAAATGGCACCACATAAACATAAAAATCCAGTGAATGGCAAGCCTTCCAAGCTGACACAAAGAACACTGATACTCAAAATAAACACTTAACAACTGCTGAAGGAGATTCCCTAAACTTGCAGGAAGCCATTGAGTCTGTACAGAATAAAATCCCTATGGAATGTTTCCAGTGCTTCTGAATGCAAGTCTTGAGATATACAAGCAGTTCTTGAGGAAAAGGACCTCCATTGTATTATACCAAATAATGTGACTGCTCGGTGTATTTCAAACCACGGAAATGGAGTAATATTCAACTCCACTGTCTCTGTTAGACGAAACAACCATCATTCCTGGAGTGGGAAACAGACTTAAGTCAGTAAGAATTTATGAGGATAAAAACAAGTCCAGGACAGACCCAGATTGTGTAACCTGTTGGCTGACCAGAGTCTCAACCACCGCGGAAGATATTGAATTTGCGTTTTTCACTAGCCGATATTTTAGCCGACTGTAAATAAAGCTCAAATTAAATTATAGTGACTTCAGAATCAGTGGGAAACAGTGTTCACAGCTTCATCTCTCAGCAGGTGAGTGTTAACATGAGTTAAAGACCCTACCGATCTTCGCAGTGACCGATGAGCCTCTTCTAACTTTCAATAGCCAATGTCCTCCAGAGATCTGATGCAAACTTTTTCCATATCAAATACAAAGCCACACATCATAAATAGTAAATAACATTGTTATTCATGGAGATTGTGTAACCACCAAGCATATTTCTTTGGTTCACTTACACTTAAATGACTAATAAAACAAGAAATGCAGAGGGAGAACAGTCTGTGTTTGGCTCAATGATAAAGAGGGTCCACGATGTGCTAAAACACACGTGCCAAGTTCTTAGAAACGTCCAGTTTCTTATTTTCGTATAATAGTTTTTGTATTCATGTTTGTTTTTTATACCAAACTTTTATAGCATTTTCAATAAAAGCTCAAATGTAATGGCTCTAAAAATGTCATATGGTGCATCCATTAGGTTCCTTACACCTTAAACACATGCGAGGATCCACATCTTAATTATTTTCCAAGAAGTTTTAGTATCATGAATTATAATTCATAAATATAATTTTGGGAAGTCTCGCCACATGACATTTTAAAACCTTGTCATGAAAAGTTCAAATTACCTCGTATTTTAAGAGATTCTGCAGGGGTATTATATCACATTTTCCATTCAAAAAATGCTTGAATCTGATTGGTTGACGAATGTCTCTCTCTAATAATTGTATTAACAACTGTATTATTCTGCTATCGATGGATGAAGCCTCTGTTACTAACTCTAAAATTACGTTTTGGAATTAGCAACGGAGGTTTGGGATGAGATGCGTAAGAAATTTGTCCTACACACAAGAGCGTTTTAAGGACAAAAACGTGACAAATAACTTGAAATACAACATCTGAACAATGTCTTGAGCTGTGGTAAGCGTAGTAAAAGCAGAATAATTCACTCCGGTCTGTTGAATTATTAGAAAACTCAATTATTCCCATGGTCTATTCTTAGAAGGATTATGCCAAACTACTTAAAGGGAGAGTTCACACAAAATTGAAAATTATCCCATGATTTACTCACCCTCAAGCCATCCTAGGTGACCATCTTCTTTCAGAAGAACACAATCAGAGTGAATGGGGGCGAGACAACCTGGAGCCGTATGGATTACTTTTATGATGGATGGATGCATTTTTTGGGCTTCAAAATCTCGACCCCATTCACTACCATTATAAAGCTTGGAAGAGGCAGGATATTTTTTAATATATCTCTGATTGTGTTTGTCTGAAAGAAGATAGTCATATACACCTACTAGTGTAAGTTTTTCCTTCAAAAATGTATTCATTTTCTTCATTATATGAGGACGTTGCATCACCTTGACATTTTTTACTTCATGCCCCTCAAAAAATTATATAAAAATTAAACTTAATTCAGATATTAAACAATGTCATAAAAGAAGAGGTGTATTTTATATTAGAATTGCATCTTTATTTTATTTTTAATAAATTAATACACTCTCAGAAAGACAAACTTGCATGTGCAGACCACAAGTCCAGTGTTATAGTTGCGATGTCTCGCAAAGGTCAAGAATTACGCATTACGTCTCGATAAACAAATAAACAACAATCAACCAGACTGCAGCCCTACAGCTGGAGCAGGACTTTAGAAGCTTCTCAGCTCAAGAACCAGGACAACTTTAAAGCCACTGCCACTCAGGAGATGCACAGCATGTATTTTTCAAGCTCAGATAAGCAAATATTTGGTCCTGAGTTAAGTTGATTTGCGTCTGTTAATTGGGCCGCAGTGTGTACAGCATTAGATCAGACTGAAGCACAGCAAAGCACTTCTGCACGCCATTTAAAAAATGGACAGGACATGGGCAAGGAATTCTCCAATTAGAGCAAATAGAGGCGACTTGGATAAACCTTTAAGTAAACAATGATTATGCATTTGTTGACAAAAGGAAAGGCCGATATCAGAACCACATGAGTTTCCGAGGATGTGGGCAGAAGCATTCACAGATTTCAGTAACTTTGAGGGGGAAAAAAAAGTTATAAAAACAAATTCATATTCTCCAGCAATGCCATATGTATTCTATTTAGAATCATCAAATAAATCAAGTGGGCAAACTGACCAATGGCAAAAACTGAAAATCCATCATAGAATACAACTGAGAAAAACAATGAGGTATGAATATACAATGCTTTTTTCCATTCAGCTACTTTCAGAAGGCAGCTGTTCATGGATAAATGACCTGGGTCTACTTTTGGTTTTCTGTTTTCAGAAAACAGAACAGAAACGACTCCTTACCATCTCCACACCCTGAGGAAATGCCGTGCCATCCCAGTCCTTTTTGGGGAAGCGTTGAATTATCTTGCCACATCCTTCACCAGATCCTAAAATTTATAGAAGAAGAAAAAGGCATTACTAAAATGTGTGATTTCAGCACCTTATTTTGAAAAATACATTTTTGAAACAGCAGTAACTGTAGTATGGGGCATATCAGGACAATCCTGACCATAAAAATAATGTTAATATAAACGTGATCACAATTCCAGGTTTTCTAACTGGCAAAATCACTGCTCATGCATTCCTTTTGGTCTTTTGGCGTCTTTCCTGGCCCTTTTTTTTTTGTTGTTGTTGTTGACAAAGAAAGTATTGTGTGCACAGGGCCAAGAGGGTTTTGTCAATTAGCGTTTACTAGTGTAAACATCGTAATGCGACAATACTGGACCTTATAAACACAAATGCCCCTGGCGGAGAACCAAAAATAGAGAATGTAGCACATTTTAAAGTAACCGTGACTAAGAGGTCAAAGTGACCCAGGCTTTTCTGATTTAAAAGCAAACTGAAAGGTTCATACATTAACACACACATGGAGTTAAGACATTATCAAATACTCAGCTAGAAAAATGGGGCAAGATATTCTTCATCTGGGGAATACATCACTGACTGTGTTTTTGATAATATCTGGAATAGGGAAGTGGAACCTGGAGTAAATACTGGGTCAGGGTATGATGGAGATCTTTATAGTTATCATAATGTGAGTTTGGAAAGACCATTAACAAAATGTCATAACAGGCCAGATATGTATTGGACGAAAGTACTGTTGGTTTGTCACATTTTTGGACTAAATGACTGATCAAACGATAGACATCTTTATAAAGATATTGCTCTTGGAAATGGTCTGTTGAAATATGAAAAAAAAAAATAGATTCTGACTCTTTGGGAGAATGTTTGCCAAGATGTGTGAATATGTGTATAATAGGAGAGTTGAATCCTAATGTGAAATGACATTAAAGGGATAGTTCACCCAAAAATGAACATTCTGTCATCATTTACTCGCCAAACCTGTATGAATTTCATTGTGTTCTGTGGAACACAAAAGATATTTTGAAAAATGTCTCAGTGTTTTAGTTACGCATTTTCTTTTTAAAATATTTTCTTTGATGCAATCATATATTTCTTTGATGCAGACATGCCGCTTTTTTCTACAGTAGTGCTGACAGTCAACCTGCATCTTGATAAAATCATAGCTTTAAAAGTCAAAACACGGGCTTGAGCTACACTAAACAGATTAAGCACCGCTCATGGGTTTATGCGGACCATGCAGAAAGACACAAACTGCGTTCTGATTCACAGTGTAACATGCTGTAATGTCATCAAACACTTGAGATGGCAAACCAGATTATGGTTTAAGGATATACAGATTATAGAATATGGATAAACCTTCATATATACATTTATAAATGTATATAATATGAATATAATACACCTAATCATTTTAAATGAAAATGTAAAATTAAAATAATTTCAATTGCATAATGTCTACACCTCAAGTCACCTAAATTTTGTGATAGTTTGCATTACTTAAAATAAAAAGAAAAGTTTTCATTAGGGATGCACAATATATCGGTCACCATATCCGTATCGGACGATATATGTTCATTTTTAATGTTATCGTTATCGGCCCAATAAGAAAATTTGGCCGATATATTAAAGCCGATAAAAAATGTATAATTTCCTTCAGCTGAGACACTATTTGCCATGATGGTGTTGAATCGCTTTAAATATGATTGAAATCACTTCAAAAAGGAAAAATAAAGTTTAGAGCAACATGTGCAGCGCAAATCTGACATATAGGCTACATAAAATTATAATGGGAACATTATAATTGTGTGTTTGGGACTTTAATGGTGAGAGTTTTGTTTTTGTAATCAGGCTCTGATTACAAATGGATGGATGGATGGATAAAAAATTGATTAAAATTTATCAGCCAATATATCGGTTATCGGCTTTCAAGTATAAAGAATTATCGGTTATCGTATCGGCCAAAATTTTAATATCGGTGCATCGTAAACATCTTTTTCTCATCTAAATTCTGTCATCATTTACTCATCCTCATGTCGTTCCAACCCTGTATGGCTTTTTTTTTCTCTGGAAAATAAAAGAAGATACTGAAAAATATTTGAAAAAAGTCTTTTTTTTTTCCTTCCAATGAAAGTTATATAAATATGAAATATCTTTTTACATATCTTGAGTTCCACAGGGAAAAATGGTAATTTGAAACAACATAAGGGTGAGTAAATGATGACAAGCTTTACATTTTTGAATGAACTATCCCTTTAACTGTTTGTAATCCAATCACGGATCCGTTAACATGATTAGCATTAATGACACAGATAGCAACAGGTATTTATAGGCTGCTGTCACTTTAAGATTGAATGCACAGATCCAATATAATGATACGCATCAGATTTCTTTCTCAACTGTTTATGTTCACTTAAGACCTAACCGACTGCGTTTTCGAGAATACTTGCCGAGACGGGTATTTTTTGACATAATTTTGCGTGTATGTGTCTGTTCGAGCGCAAAGAGATGTGAAACAGGAATCAATTAGGTATCTAAAAACACGCATCTGTGTGTGTCCACACTTCGGGTTTGCGCTCAGATAATAGCGCAGGAGTACTTAATTGGCAAGAAAACACATGCAAATGATAAACTTTCACTCTATGATGGTTAAACTTTGCAATTAATCCACGAATCACATGCGTGCCAAAGAGTGGGGCCTGGCCCGTACGGATCACGGATCAACTACAAACCCTTTAACCTCTACTCCTAAGATGAATCTGAAGAAAATGCTGGTTTCTCAACTCCTTTTCATGTTTATGTCACCCAATCATTGTGTATTATGGTGTATACTGTCTGTATGATTTGAATCTCACCCTGTAAAGTCAAATCAAGCAGCACAGTAGCCTTGATGTTGAGTAGTAATAAATCTCTGAGCTGGCAGGTCTCAGTCAATCAGCACTTAAGAAATCCTCACATTCCAGAACATTCTACGTTAATTGGTTCTTATTTCCCTTGTCGTTCATCACTACATGACATTAACATTAAACGTAACTGCCGTGTCCTGATTCTGAACCCCACGACAGAACAGAAACACATGATAGTAAGTATCCACTCTCAACAACATCCTGTGAGAAACACTGTCAAATGGTATTTTCCACTCCATATCTCATGGTGTAAACTTGTTTAAAGAACATTTCAAACAACTGAAGTCTTAAGCAACAGTCATGACACAAACATCAAACTCAGCTAATGGAGTAAAATCTGATCCTGACATGTGCATATCTGCACTCTGACCTGAAAACATCCTAAAAAAAAAGAACAACACATCCAAATCTTGTCGTGAGGCGTGGTTCTACTTTGCATTGGTGGAAAGACAAAACAATGAATCAGTATCCAAAACTGGAATCTGACACATTTACACAAACAACTAAAATATACTCAAACATATTTCTGAACAAAACATGAGTGGGTGCTTGCCTATGCAACACATGTCACGACAATGCTTATTTATATCTATGCTTGATATAAAAAATAAATATCCATTTATAATTTATTTGGTAAGCAGTTTTGTTACAAGCAGTATAATGTACAGATGGATGGATGGATGATGGATGGATAGATGTTTGATGGATGGATGGATGGATGGATGGATGGATGGATGGTTGGATAGATAGATGGATGGATGGAGGGATGGATGATGGATGGATAGATGTTTGATGGATGGATGATAGATAGATGGATGGATGGATGGAGGGATGGACGGACAGATATATGATGGATGGATGGATGGATGGATGGATGGATGGATGGACGGATATATGATGGATGGATGGATGGACAGATGGATGGAGGAAGGATTTAAGAAAGGATGGATGATGGATGAATGGATGGATATTGGACGGATATATGATGGATGAATGGACAGACAAATGGATTGATATTTGGACAGACGGACGGATGGACAGAGGAAGGAAGAATGGAAGAAAGGATGGATGGATGGATGGAAGCATGCATGCATGGACGGATGGATATATGATGGACAGACGGATGGAGAAAGGAAGGATTTAAGAAAGGAAGGATTTAAGGATGGATGGATGGATGGATGGATGGATGGATGGATGGATGGATGGATGGATGGATGGATGGATGGATGGATGGATGGATGGATGGATGGATGGGATGGATGGATGGATGGATGGATGGATGGATGGATGGATGGATGGATATTGGACTGATATATGATCGCTGGACGGACGGACGGACGGAGGAAGGAAGTAAGGAAGGAAGGAATGATGGATGGATGAAGGATGGATGATGAATGAATGATTGTTCAAATTCAATTAGAGAAAATTAAAGAAATGCAAAGTGTTTTGCATTTCAAATGCTCAAAATGCTCTCACATTCATTCATGTTACCAAAAAAATATTCCAGATCTATCCTCATTTTTCTTGTTCACTGGAAATTTAATCCGTCTTTCTGCCCAGACATTTTTCTATAAATCAGACAGCACAGACAGCACAACAGTAGGGAGTTAGCGTCTCTTTGCGTCACCACCATGTTAACGTCTAACTCGAACCGGCTCATCACACAGGTGTGTAAGAGAAACAAATCACATCCCATCTGTACTGGGCTTCGGAAAAATACTGATGCCCGAGTTCTGCACTATATCAATTATGTAAAGCAAATATTTTGCCTCACAAAACAAGTGAGTGTTTTTCCAGAAATCCCAGATCCATCCCACAATCGGCCGTCACACTGCTGTCCAAAAAACAAGATATGAAAAGGAATATGCTATCATTTGCATGGTAAAGGGTATGAAAGATTAGCAAATTTGTGATGTCAAAACATCGAGATTCCAGGAAGAGCGCCAGCAGACCCGAGCAGCTGCGGAACTGAAAAATAAATGTCGGGAGCAAAATGTAACTCATAGGGTTTTCCAAAGGGTTGATGCGCCAGAAACGAATACAACAAATAGCAATATGACATAAGTGTAATTTATTTTGGCTGTTTGAAGTCAACCACGCCACTGGACGCTCTGAACAAAGGTGCAAAGCAGTTCAGCATCAAAGATCCTCGAGCTCTTGCTGACGATCATATTATGACTTCTTATTACAACTGGTCAAACAAAACTGCATAGAATGAAATATGGTCAACAATGTCAGAGAGTTGGGGTAGAGGTCATCCAATGCAAACCGCTCCAGATATTTCCATATTACCACTTATCAGGAAACTAGATGTGATCAACCCAAGTTCATCAACAGTTCATCAGTATAAACTTTCACCAGCTTTAGTGAGGGACAAAGACAGCAGGCAAATCATTTGACAAATTCAATCATCTTTGTTTTTCCATTTTAAAAGAACATTGAAGACACTTGCATTCATTTTTTCTGATCAAGTACACTTTGTCTGAAACGATAAACATCTTAATGGCGAATCGGAATTATCCAGGCCAAAACTGCAATCTTCTCTTGCAAAACAGCCTAGTTGAAGAGACCAAAACAAAGTGTCACTTCCGTGACACGGTTCCAATTGATTCCAATTCCACCACCTTATCTTTCCATGAAGCAATCAGTCCTAAAATCAACATCCTACTATCCATTAAATGTTAATAGAGATGTTAAAACGAGACTATTTGTAATAAACTTCAAACATTTCTGTGTTCTGCCAATTGAGTTTTCCACTGTCCAGTGGCAGCAAAACATTTCCTCTGTACATTAAAAGTGTCATTTCCAACCACAAGGCACTCATTTACGTTAGCAGCATAGACTCTGTTTGCACGTATTTGAGATTTTGCCAGGAATTGACTCTTTCGTTTGACAGGAAATCAAAGTAGGAAGCAGATATCAATAACAAACGGACATTAAAAAGGAGGACTGTCCCATGATTGGACGATGCTTTGGATAAAAAGCTTCTTTTAATGATAGTCAGTCATAAAAACATAATTCCCCAAGGACACAAATCTTGTGTTTATTATTTATTATCTGAAGAGTAAAATGTTCAGGGCAAACACACAAAAGAACAGTGTGAACATTAAGGACAACATTTGAGCAAATCCAAAAGTAGTTCTGGGTGATGTATAGAATATTCACAATATATTACAGGGCACTTTTCACGAGATGTAATATAGGCCCAAGTCTCTGGTGTTCTCAGAATGTGTCTGTGAAGTTTCAGCTCAAAATACACCACAGATCATTTATTATAGCTTGTCAAATTTGCCCCTATTTGGTGTGAGCAAAAACATGCTGTTTTTGTGTGTGTCCCTTTAAATGCAAATGAGCTGCTGCTCCCGGCCCCCTTTCCAGAAGAGGGCGGAGCTTTAACAACTTGCGCTTCGGTTGCTCAACAACAACAAAGCTGGAGAATCTCACGCAGCCAAAATGAGGATTGTCAGTAACGGTGTTCAGCCTTACATTGTTCAAACCGGAGTCGACACTGATGGAGAGACTCAGGAAGAAGTTACAACTTTTAGAATGAAACTGGACGTTTCTGAATGGTTAGTGGATACATTTATGTAGTTACTGTGGAGTTGATTCAACTCATGGACTAGCATGTGTCGTCATGTTCATCTTTTGTGCAGATCCAGCATTGAATTGACCCTCATTTGTGAAGCAGTCCGGAATAAAATGACATCACATTAGTAGTCTAAGATGTTTTGTGGGTGAGTCATAAGTAACACCGATACGTGTATGTCAAACACAACTTCTGTTTGTGCCAGCATAAAGTAATAGAGCGTATGGAGCGGCTCGTTTTTTCATATGCGTGCAGAGAAAGGCTTGCCAAAACAAAGTTACTGGGTTGTCCTTTTTCACGTTTTCTGGGTTGGTAGATGCACCAGAGACCCGATTATAGCACTTAAACACAGAAAAAGTCAGATTTTCATGATTTGCCCTCTTTAATGACTTCGCTGTTTCTGGTCAGTGGCTGATACCAATACTGATATCTACAGCTGAGCATGACCAATGACATATAAATGATTCATTATCCAATTTTAAAAATGTTAGAAAATAAATGTTCTGTGACTAAATTACCACATTTCAAAATGTAGGCAAAAACACATTAATTTATGTTATAGGGCTGGGAGGTATGACAATGTCTATTGTTTAGAGATTTTGCTACATTGTGTATATTGCGATTAAATATATATGCGTAACACTACTGACACTTTAGAGTGATGAAACACATGAAAGAGACAATAACATGCTTGATGTTAAAAAGAGTTATTAAGCGCCATAAGTCATGAAAAAGTGACTTATAAGTCAGTCAACAAGTCAAAAGTGCTTGCGCATGTTATCAAGTCGCACGTGATCCAAGTTAGCCGTTATGCCTTTTCCAATGGTAGAGTGATGGACCTTTCTATCTCCCTCCCAATAATAAGACAATCTCTGGTAAACAGATGGGTGTAAACCTGATGTGTATCAGTCTAATGGATCAGTGCATACGGTCTTAAAATGACAGCTGCCTAATATACCTGTTGCTCTCTGTGTCGTTAATGATAATCAAACAAAAGAGAAAATAATTTACTGCTCTTGACTGAATAACTTTTGAAGCTTTAATAAGAATACATTTATATTTAATTAATACAGTGAAGACTATTTGCTTCTTTGTTCTTATTTTAAAGGGTTAGTTCACCCAAAAATGGAAATTGTCATTAATGACTCACCCTCATGTCGTTCCAAACCTGTAAGACCTCCGTTCATCTTCGGAACACAGTTTAAGATATTTTAGATTTAGTCCGAGAGCTTTCTGTCCCTCCATTGAAAATGTATGTACGGTGCACTGTCCATGTCCAGAAAGGTAATAAAAACATCATCAAAGTAGTCCATGTGACATCAGTGGGTTAGTTAGAAGTTTTTGAAGCATCGAAAATACATTTTGGTCCAAAAATAACAAAAACTATGACTTTATTCAGCATTGTCTTCTCTTCCGGGTCTGTTGTTCACGACTCCGCAGTGACGCTGCTGACGTTAGGACACATGCACACTTACGCACCATTTAAAAAAATATAGCAATACCAAAATACAAACAATGTAGAATAGCTTGAATACAGCGTGCGTCTCCCTCAGACTGTAAACGAAGCTCGGGCGCACCAGATAACACGTCAGCAGCGTCTTACTTCAGCAGCGTCACTGCGGAGTCGTGAACAACAGACCCGGAAGAGAAGACAATGCTGAATAAAGTCGTAGTTTTTGTTATTTTTGGACCAAAATGTATTTCGATGCTTCAAAAAATTCTAACTAACCCACTGATGTCACATGGACTACTTTGATGATGTTTTTATTATCTTTCTGGACATGGACAGTATACCGTACATACATTTTCAATGGAGGGACAGAAAGCTCTCGGACTAAATCTAAAATATCTTAAACTGTTTTCCGAAGATGAAAGGAGGTCTTAAGAGGTTTGGAACGACATGAGGGTGAGTCATTAATGACATAATTTCCATTTTTGGGTGAACTAACCCTTTAATAACAAAAATAAATTAAAACAACTAGCCTATATCATGATATATATTGTTATCGTGAAATAAAATTGATCATATC
>RJVU01052005.1:568302-608175 GCA_003731715.1 Anabarilius grahami
ACAAAACTTATCCAAAGGGGAAACTGACTTTACAGATGCAGATAATCTCAAAATGGGCAAATATCAGTCAATTTATCATTGTCCTTTTGACATTATCACGTAGATAAAGAATTTTCAAAGCAGGATTTTCACTGAATTGTACGCCATTGGAATCCTGATCGGTTACAGCAGTTGTGCATACTTCATGTACAGAATATTACAAACCAAAGCGTTTAAACAAAAGAAGTATCAGGTTGAATAGCTAAACATTTCCAAAAGTTCATAATTGAAGCTGAACATGGGTCAGAATCTTGCTTAATAATGTATAGGCTAATCACATTCGTGTGGATTATTTTGGAAAGCAGCCTACTTCTTAAAAACACTAATTATTAGACACTACAGCCATCCATTAAAATAAACTGTCAGGAAGAGCCAAAAAACATTGCTCATCCACTAACACCAACAGCTAATTTGTTGCAGGACTCCAGTACATGGACCAGCTCATCAGAAACTGAAGAAGTTTCCAACATTAAGGTCCAGATTTGATCACTGCATGCCACTTTTCCCAAGGGTTCACAGCTGTTAAGTAAAAAAAAAAAAAAGAGATCACACAAACATCTGCAAATGGAAATGCTTGAAAACACCCTGTCTTGTTCATGATATATTTAGTGTTCCACACCAGGTTTTACTTACTTACATTATGTAATTCGTTTTTCAGCATTCAAGTTTAATCAATACAGGATCTTGCAAAGAATATAAACTGCAAGGCTTTTGAGACCACTCATTTTATGATGACACGTTAAAAGAAATCATGTTTCCTGGTTTCCCTTTGCCAATGACTATCATACAGCAGCATTTATAGCCATTGTCACCTATTGTAAGAATAAGCGTTATAGCTTTCTAATGTTTGTTCCTGACAAATACAGTCATACTTACCAATAAGACAAATACCTCAGAACATAACCAAAGACTTATACAATGACGGTGCACTTTATTACCATGAATGGAAGAAAGCGCAACTTGCAATATGGCGGAATAAGTCCCGCCTTCTAAATAAAAGAGCCAATCGCCAATCGGTAAAGTCATTGAATCACTGCAGATGCCATTAAAAGCTCCGGTTGCTTTAGAAACAGTCAGTGATCCGAGACTCTCCCTTAGGACTGCTTGTGCACATTGGCTGTTGTTGTCAGATTTCATTGGTGATTTCAAATATGACATCTAATCGTAAGCTTGGTGAACAGCTTTGGAGAATTTGATGTTTCCTCAGCTGCACTTACTGACTGAAATAGCTGCCCGGGAGGCGTTTCAAAGATGGCCGCCAAGAGAAATTACTTGGCTAAAAGGAACTTTGACAAAACACAGTATGTCATACAACTTACTCACTCTAAACAACTTGGAACTTGGCCTTCTTCTGTGAAACACAAAAGAAGATATTTGGAAGAATGTTTCAACTGTTTTTGTCAAGTTAATTCGGTTCAAAACATTGGGCTCTGCTGACACATTCTCCAGAATATCTTTTTTGTGTTCCACAGAGGGAACTAAAGTCATACAAGTTTGGAATGACATAAGGGTGAGTAAACTATAACAAGATTTACATTTTTGGGTGAATTATACCTATAAAACCACAATGACGCTATGCATTTTGCTGCCATGCAACATGGGTAAACAGCTGCTTTGATGATGCAAGCGTACTGTGGTTCAGACCCAAATGATAAAGGAAACACAATCCAGCGGGGGAAGGTGGAGGAGGAGCAATAGAACTTGGGTTCGGACCAGGCAATTGAACCAAGTGTGAAAGCACCCTTACTTGCCCTGCTGCCAATTTCACTGACCCCAGAACAAAAAAAATTACATATATTTTACCTCAACCCTTAAATGCATACGTTCCACCAATTATTATTACATATTCGGGTCTTTAGCGACCCGGATCTATATCTAAATATAGATATAGATATATATCATAGATCTATATCTATGTTTTTACCATCATCACTGTCCTCGTCAGAGCTCATTTCCCCCGTACATTCACAATCTCAACCATATTCTCAAAATTATTGTTTTCAACATCTTGAAAATCAATATTTTGAATGCTGACAGCTTTTACAATGCCAGTGACACTAATATTTGATTGCGTAAAGTATTGCTCTGCAATAAATTGCTGAGTCGTTTCAAGTTTTGAAGATGTTATTTGTGATTCAATTATTGCTGTGCAGAAAAAATATACTTACACTATTACAATATAATTTTTTTTTTTACAATAAATCATGTCAGGATTGTAAATAATTTAAATATACTGAATAGCCTGAAATGATACAGATTTAAATTCATAAAACACATTTTTCTGGAAAACAACCAAAGTCAATGTGATGATGAGCAATGCATCACAGACAACTAAATGCATGTATAACCAAAGATTAAAACCAAATGTATAACCAAAACCAAACAAGACAATACCAATAAATGTAGTGACAACAATGGAGCACCGGCTGATTGGACAAATGAAATTTCCACCATCTGACAGTGACCCATCAGACTATCCTAATGGTTGAGCAATGTTGTGGTGACAGCCTTCTTTATGTAAAAGATTGTGTTCCAGTTATAAGGAAAGTGAAGGAAGGAAATATAGGTTGGTTTCATATATTAAAACAATACTCTTTTCTGACCCTCTATATGTTCCAAGTAACATTCTCAGCTACGAATGCATGACAAAATAGAGGGGAAAAAGTCTTTCTGAGCAGTTCTTTCAGAAATCTGCTCTGAGAAACATCTTCTAAATTAGGAATGTGCAATGCCTTCTCATTTATTATCTTTATCTGAAAGGAGATAAAAATTCCAGCTACACTTTTTGTGAGGATGATGGCTGAATTCACACAACCCCCCACAGACGGCAGGAACACAGAGTTCCTCTGCACAACACAGCCATTTATGCACTGGAAATCTGTATGAGCCTAAAACGGGGGACACTGCTTACCTATTCATATGCCACAAGTGACAGAGACGATTCAGAAAGAGCAGGCTTAAAGTCTGAAGCCTGGAGGAAAGCCAGCTTATCTGATGCCCTCATAGAGGCAAGTCAGTGTCTTTGAGCGACTGAAAGGCCTCACTCATTTGAACTCTATGGACGCTTAGTATAATTGCTGAGAAGGACACTGTAGCATCACCAAGACTCCTAAAAAACAAACAGTTGTCCATTCACAGAAGATCATCAGAAGGACTGTGGAAATGCCTGGAGTTTGGCTCACAATTATAAAATGTATGGGTATGGACGTTTTCACTTTAAATAATTCAAACCCACACTGAAAAGATTTTTCTACTGAAACACAGAAAAAACCTATGGAAGCTTGTTTCCGCCACTAAATGAAAGATAAAAAAGGTAATTGTGACTTTTTATCTCACAATTCTGACTTCTTTTCTCAATTGCGAGATATAAACTCACAATTGTGAGAAATAAAGTCAGAATTGCATGTTATAAATTCAGAATTGCAACGTACAAACTCCAATTCTGAGGAAACTGACTTTTTTCTTAGAATTGTGACTTTATAACTTGCAATTCTGAACACGCAATTCTGACTTTATATCTCGGATTCCGACTTTATATCTCGGATTCCGACTTTATATCTCGGATTCCGACTTTATATCTCGGATTCCGACTTTATATCTCGGATTTATCTCGGATTCCGACTTTATATCTCGGATTCCGACTTTATATCTCGGATTCCGACTTTATATCTCGGATTCCGACTTTATATCTCGCAATTCTGACTTTATATCTCGGATTCTGACTTTATATCTCGCAATTCTGACTTTATATCTCGCAATTCTGACTTTATATCTCGCAATTCTGACTTTATATCTCGCAATTCTGAATTTATATCTCGCAATTCCGACTTTATATCTCGCAATTCTGACTTTATATCTCGGATTCCGACTTTATATCTCGGATTCCGACTTTATATCTCGCAATTCTGACTTTATATCTCGCAATTCCGACTTTATATCTCGCAATTCCGACTTTATATCTCGGATTCCGACTTTATATCTCGGATTCCGACTTTATATCTCGGATTCTGACTTTATATCTCGGATTCTGACTTTATATCTCCCAATTCTGACTTTATAACTCACAATTCCGACTTTATATCTCGCAATTCTGAGAAAAAAAAAGTCAGAATCAATGGCGAGATGTAATTAGCTTTTTGAGCTTTTATTCAGTGGTGGATACAAGCTTCATAGAAACCAAAATGAAAGTTCTCATTTAGCAAGAAACTGATACTGTTAATCCAGCTCCAGAGTCCACACAGCTGACATGTTTACCCACTGCAGCTTATCTACGTAGTTTGCATGAAACAGACGCTGACACAGTCAAAAAGTGCCATTGGAGAAGCGCTAATTAAACGTCACAGTTTCTGTCAATTATTTCAGTATTTTTGTTGCTGCTGAAATTTCAATGCATCACTAGTTTCAAGACACTCCTGTCTTCACGTTAGCTATAATGGGGTCTCATCCCGTATTTGTTGACAATTAAATAAGTGTAATAAGGGATACTGAACATCACTTTACAGAAGTGGTTCCCAACCACGTTCCTGAAGCCATGGAAAACAATTGGGGGGGGGGGCCCTCCAGGAACATGATTGGGATCCCCTGCTTTACAGCATCGTTTGTGTGCAGACGTGCGGTTTCCAAATGACCTGCTGCTTCCTACAGTCTTTACGCATGATCATGTGCCGTGAATGAGAGCACCTGTAAACTCCAAACGATTACGCACAGCTCGAGACACGTAAAGTCCTGTTTCCTCTGCATCCGCTTTCCACAACACAGGAAGAGCTCGATCCGTCTGAACACACACACACACACACACACACCGGACCGCTCTCTACTGACCCAAACCTCAGGGCCAAATGTGGAAATCAATGCGGTACAGAGCGCTTAAATCGCCATTTAGAGATCAATGCGCGCGGCTTGGAAACATAGTAACAAGTGACCGCATGAGTCATCGCTTGCGCGCTTTATTTTCACTGTTTACATGTACACGCGACCAAATACAGTAGGTGTGTGCTGAGATTTACTCACTTAAAAACTCACTAAACACACCTGATACAGTATGTTATCATAAAAACATTTGCTTGAGCGTTTTAAAACAAAAGCAAAAGCAACACACGATCAAAGCCAGCTCCCATTCAGACAAACACGTAGCCACTACGCAATTCATAAACACAAACAGCAATAATCAGTGTTGTTCCCTGATAAAAACCGACACGTAGTTCCTATTAATACCGATTGTAACACGTCAAAGAAAGTGAAATCCATCCTTTAATCTCTTGAACCGCAGCAGCAGCACTATTGCAGTATAATTGTTGCTAACGGCCTAAATAAATCACAACACTCCTCCAAAAACACACCGCAACTTACCAGACTTATCCTGGTCGTATCCCACCACTATAAAGTAATCAGCCAGTCTAGCCATGTTTTCCTCTTTTGGTGAAATTCTGCAACACAATTCAGCATTTTTCTTTCTTCAAAAGCACAGCCATGTTTGACACAGAGAGAGCCAGTGCGCCTGCGCGGACTGGTGGTTGTCCGTGCATGGGCGTGGGTCCTGCATTCACTTACTCTAGCAACGATAATAAACATTTTACACACTATCATACATTGACATGAATCGACTTGACGTCGTGTAATCTTATACTACTACAAAAAAAAAATCATGTGACTATGCAAAAGTTGGCGATGGAGCACCGATCATCCCCTCATAATTTGTTTTTATGATGCCACAACCCTTGTAAATGTTTCAAAATAATATTTCATGTAGCCTAATATGTGATAATGATTAACTTTTAAACACTGCTTTTCCCTGTTTTTTAACCCCAGGTAAATTTGGGACAGATGATCGGCCAAAGTGGGACAATGATTGTAAGTTTAAAAAGTTACATAAATATTTTCACTTTACTGGAATGTCATTTCAGCTGGTTTTTGAACATGGTATATCAGCTCTAACCACATATCAGGTCAATTGTAGACCCACCAGTGATCCATAGATCCTTTCGGACCAGCTAAATTACTCACATCATCACCCTATGAAAATATCCAGACCAGCTGTAAATGACATGGCTCATATTAGTTCATAATAGTATAAATAATGCTCATAACCCATCAGAAAAGTTTTATAGGGGTGAATTCAGGTTGATTGGGACACTTTTTGCCATTGAGATGAATTGGAAAGTGTCCCAATCAACCTGAATTCACCCTGAAATGATTATAAGATCCTCACAAAATTTTTTTTTACATAATATTATTTTATTTATATATTTAAAGGATATATTTTTAAAATTGTCCATGCATATATTTATTCCCATTAAGAATAAAGCAGTTTACATTAATGATTATACACTTACCGTGGTATTAACCAAGGATAAACTTCCGAGAATGGCATAGTACATATTTGTTAAATGACATTTCTCAAGGAATGTTGCAGTTTTCAAATTCCTCTTTACTCATCCTGATCACCCCAAAACAACAATATGAAATTGCTCAATGACATCAGGGTGTTCAGTGACTCATTATAACTGTGGCATATCTGAGCATGTAACGCACAGGTATACTTCACACCTGCCTTAATGGGTTCCCTCATCTTACATGATCAAATATCAGCAATCCTTGTGATGGCTTTGACATGTTGGTTCAGCAAACAATATTTACCATATATGGGCTGAGAGGCAAACAACGGGATGGTGTCAGTGTGTGGATGTTGTGCAATCTTTGTCTTCCCATATAAGGATAAATCAGGATTGCGCAGTAATTAACACGAGCTGATGACATTTATGTGGAATAAATGTTGGTGGTTCAATGAAAAACAAAAAATTTATTTAGATAAAAAAAAAAAAAAAACATTTATAACTAGGTGAAGGTCAGCAAGCATTCTCCCCAAAATGTAAATGTACCGTTATCAGTGTTTACATATCCGGGAATAGACAGTTTTACCTCTTGCATAGAAAATCTGACAAGTTTAACTCAAAGGTACTTCAGTAGTCATAGATAGAACTGTGTTTATTTTCTAAATAACTATTAATATACGCTTAATAGTCTTTTCTGACACTGTCATGAGCATTATATTTGTCTTTAAATACTTTTCTTTAAATCTTCATGTTCTATGTTGAAACTAAATCCCTTCATTAAATTATTATAAACTTCTGTGTCAGTTAAAATGAGTTAAATCGAGTCAAAATTAATTGTGCTCCATTATTGTTTATGCAGAATATTAATTAAGTTGTGTGTGTGAAATAAGAAGCTAACTGTCTTTTTTTAGGGACAAATCATAGTTGCACGCCCAACCAACAACTACACTGTAAAAAATGTGTTGTCACAACATTTTTCTTTTGTCAAATCAACTTATATAATTAATGTGGTTCAGAAAACATAATATTTTTTGAGTTTCTGTTGATTAAACCAATCGCCTTCATTTTATTACCTCAAGTTTTTAATTCCAATGAACTCAAAATTTACAGGTAGCTTACTTTTTTTTTTTAAGTTAAACCAACAGTCCAGATCATGAACAATTTGGTATTTTTCAAAAAATTCCCCAGATTGGCGGTTGCTTATTATTCCCAGAAACACTGATAAAAAAAACAGAAGTTGTTTCAGCAATAACCCATCAATACCCCCAGTTTCGTTTTCATCTCTTTCATGCTCTAATTGAAGTTTAGAGAGGAAGTTCTGGGATGAGAGAGTGTGTCAGACTCGAGCCCCTCCCATCTCTCTGCAAGTATAAATGCACTAACGCCTGCTGAGGAGAGTCAGACTATTAGCAGAGTATCAGCACTGCACCAGCAAGTGAAACGCCTCTGGATTACTTTCTACACAGACTCCTGAAGCCGACCCACGAGTACTTCAACACAGGTATGCATTCATAAATGTCTTTTCTTTTGAGTTCAAGGCTCAGTATGCACAGGATATCTGTACTGTTATGTGAGAAACTGCCCTGCATCTATAAGCCAGGGACTTAGCTTCTTTATTTTAGGCAAAAAAATGTAATTTGAATGGAGTTTGAGTGACTTTTCATGATGGAGTTGGAGGCACCCTGCTTTGTAAAAATCAGGGACCTTGCACATAGTTGCAAGTTTACTTATTCATAGAAAGTGCGACCTCAGCTTGACATTGTAAATAAATGCACGATGAGTGTAAATAGCTTGGATTTTGGACTCTTGTGCAAGCGTGAGCGAAGCATGGTTGGCACAGGGTAGGGGAGTTGCATGCAGGTGATTGGAAGTTTCAGTTGCTGATGATTCATTTGCTTTTTCCTTCAAGATTTCAGTCACGATGCAACTGATTCTGCAGTCAATCTTCTGCTGCTGCCTGCTGGCCACCGTCGCACCCAGTGTGGACAGTGCAAAACACGACCTGAAAAGAAGGTAAGCATCATGATTTGGGATTTTCAGTCACGTTCGGCATTGGTTGAAAAGTTTCTAATGAGCAGGCTTCTTGATACTTAGTGTCCGGCTGCAGAGATCAAAAAGGGATTTGAGCCTTGCTGCACTGAGGATTTTAGACAACAGCCAGTTTGTCAGACCAGACGATGTCAAAGACAACTTGAGGCCACATTCCAGGTAAGAAAAAATGGCATTGCCAACCGAAAAGTTGGAGTTAAAGTACAAACTTGTCAAACAAGGAACGTTAATCAAAAGCTAAACTTCCCCTGTCTGTCTTTTTCCAGCACTGACATCAGCATAAGGACGAAACGCTCCAAGAACTCCATCAACCAGTCCAGGAGACCGGGCTGCTCGCTCGGCACATGCACGGTGCATGTTCTGGCACACCGTCTCCATGACCTCAACAACAAGCTCAAGATCGGGAACGCTCCCGCCGACAAGATCAACCCCTTCGGGTACGGCCGGCGGCGAAGGTCCGTTCCAGAGAAGGTGCTGACACTGCGACAGGAGGAGGGCAGGCTGCGGACGGCGTGGTGGAGCCGCTCAAACTCTCAGTCGTGGCTGCACAAGCTAGAAGCGCTGCTCAGACGGACGTGAGCGCGCGGAGCGGGAGCGCTCAGGGACGCGGCGACAGAGGCTCGCCGGCCAACTATGAAATTCTACAAATGCCTCAGACTCCTGCCAAGAGTTCTCCAGCGCATTCTTTTCCAAGCACAGGGGCTGGAAGAGCAATCGTGTCTCCTGAAGGCTGTCCTCGGAGGAGAAAACGACAAAGCAGCTGTTGGAAACGAGGGGAGATGCCGACGGAGCAACTGAACAAGTGTGCCTGGGATATGAGCAAGACATCATTGCACTGAAGTGGACTGGCCTCAGGGAAAAGCAGAACCTGGGACAAACGGACTGCCATCCTGGTCAACCAGTCGGTGGGATTACGGCCCCTAGTTTAGCTGTGTCTGTCCAGAAAAGTCTTTGGACTTCAAGCTGAGATTCATGATTCGAGAAGGGAATACACACAGAGGGAGACTTTTTAATTTGGAATCACATTTCTGGACACTGTAAGCAAGAATGATTATATGGATTGTCTGTGCCAGTCCACAGGGATTGTGACTTACTTGAACATTGTTATTGTTATTGTTTGTATAGAGATATGTGCAATCTATTTCATTTTTTATTGCAAGTATATGTATATTTGAAAAAGAAAATGTTTAAAGATATCACTATTTAATTGTTTTATATTACTTTATACTACTTACAGAGATAGAGCTATTTTTATACAGGGAAAAATTAAGGGCATTGAAGGTAGCGTTATTATATATATTATTCATTTATGTCAAGGATGTCTCAAGCTGTTGTAATAGGATAACTTTTTATGCAATTATATATTTGTAAATGGGATCTATTTTATTTGTGTGTATGTATGTGTGAGAGAGAGAGAGTGAACGTTGTCATTCAATAAACTTTTGCATACAATTAAAGCTGACGTCTTCTAGACCTCGTCTGTTTGTTCCACAGGAAGTGAAGGTAGTAAAAGGAAAGTGTCTCTCCATTGTTCCCCGTCCGGATTGCCGGGTGGACAGACAGATGATCAGCACCTGGTCTGGGTTATTACATGTTAAAGACCCTGAAGGGCAAACGGGGTGCCAAGTGCATTCCTTCTTTCCGTATGCCTGCTCACTTCAGGCAAAAAGTGGGTTATCTGTATTAGAAGGAGCTATGGGCCAGGACCGTGTTTAATGGGAGCTCTGCAGGGGGACGGGGGGGGTTGTGGGATGTAGAGCAGAGGTGAGAGGCGCTCCATAGGACATTCCACTTAAACACATAATTCCCATTTCTGAGATGGAACTTCCGAAATGCACTTTTTACTGTAGCCTTAATATAAAATCACCATGATGGTAATCACAGTGTGAGGAAAACATCGACAGACTTCGTTTAAGAATCATCCATTGAATGCAGGATGAAAAGGTATCCGTATAATTCCATTAATCAACTGTTTCGCCCCAAATCTGGGCTGTTTTTTAAGTCCATTTATTGTGGTAGCTACTCAATAAGCCTGAAAAATTTGACACATTCTGATGCCAGAAAGCTTAAATCAACAGTCAACATCCACAACAACAACTTAAAGAGTCGAAAACAGCAATACTATAGTTACGTGAACTACTGCATGTCATAAAATAGGTGCTCTGACTGAAAACGTTCATTTGAATAATGGGTTAAGCCTAACCTTTTAAGGGGGTCAGACACTCCCAACCATAACTCTCACCTTGCAGCTAAAAATAATGTATTCATTCGTATCTTATTTTAATGCTATAGCTCCACCATGTGGTGATATAATTGTTGGAGTTGGCGTTCTTTTGCTAAGAATTTCCAGTTGAATTCTGGGATTGATGCCATCTGCCTCACTCATCAACACCTCATTAATCTTCCCTCCTGTCAGTGAATATGAACCAACAATCAACACAACAACTCATTCATACTTTGGAGTCTGCATATATTCGGATTAGAGTTCAAATAGTTTCGGGTTTACTGATTCTGTGACCAAAACTATTAGGCTACACCCAACGTTTTGTAAAGTCAGTTTTGGTGTGCCTTGTTTTAAATTAAATCATTATTATTATTATTATCAATGTTGAAAACAGTGTACATATTTTTTTCAGGATTTTTTGATGAATAGAACGCTCCAAAAGAACAGAATTTATCTGAAATAGAAATCTTTTGTGACATTATAAATGTCTTTACTGTCAGTTTTGATCAATTTAATGCATCCTTGCTGAATAAAAGTATTAATTTCTTTAAAAAAAATTCTTACTGACCCCAAACTTTTGAATGGTAGTGTATAATGTTACAAAAGCTTCCTATTTCAGATAAATGCTGTTTCTATCCTGAAAAAAAAAAAAAAACGTTAACAACTGTTTTCAACATTGATAATAATCATAAATGTTTCTTGAGCAGCAAATCATCATATTAGAATGATTTCTAAGGATCATGTGACACTGAAGACTGGAGTAATGATGCTGAAAATTCAGCTTTGATCACAGGAATAAATTACACTTTAAAATATAGTAAAACAGAAAACAATTATTTTAAATTGTAATAATATTTCACATTATTACTATTTTTACTGTATTTTTTAATAAATAAATGCGGCCTGGGTCAGCATAAGAAACATTTTTTTAAAAACATCAAAAATATTACCAATCCCAAACTTTTGAACGGCAGCGTATATATTGTATTACATTATTATTATTATGTCTTATTATTATTATATACATATGTATGTGTGTGTGTGTGTGTGTGTGTATGTGTGTGTGTGTGTGTGTGTGTATGTGTGTGTGTGTGTGTGCATATACAGTATATGGGTCAATGACATGACTGGTCATTTTTTTGTCCAAAGGCCTTAATAATAATAAAAAAACAAAAATATGACATCCAAAGTATGTAAGGTAGTACAACTAGATCTATTTTACTGAATCCTAAAGGTTTTAACTATATTTTGCTACATATAAAGGCATTTTAAAGATTTTGAAGTGTCAAAAGGTCATTCGGTTTAACCGTCCAAAGGCCGATACAGCCATTTCATTTGTGATTAAAATATCTTAAAATGTAATAAATGTGTGTATTTTTTATTCTGGCATGATTTTATAACATCATATATCAACATAGTGCAAAATTGTATTAAAATTATGTGTAGAAGTCGTTGCTTTGTTATGAGAAAGAATGTCCGGAAAAATGAA
Organism: Anabarilius grahami; assembly: GCA_003731715.1. NCBI lineage: Eukaryota > Metazoa > Chordata > Actinopteri > Cypriniformes > Xenocyprididae > Anabarilius > Anabarilius grahami. The sequence continues at coordinate 580,436 of RJVU01052005.1, forward strand.
TTTCATTGATGTCATTCGGAGTAACCAATATAAAGGGACCATTTTGGATCAAGTCATGTGGTCAATATCATGTGACATCATTCAGACACCTGCAAAAGACCACATGGTCATGAAGCAAAGTAACTAACTCTCTTTTAAATGTTAAAAAAAAAAAATTTGAAAAAGTTTTTACTTGCTCATACACATGTCCCGAAACATCACGTCATTCGGTACAACCGCCATAAAATATGGAAAATGTTGTAATATTTTAAAAACTAAATATAAAATGTTTGATTGTCCTTTTGCTAGCTAGCTAGATATCAGCCTGTTAGCACTGATTGAAAATTCAGTATAACCAAAAGTGTAATTCGGTAAAACTGACATTTTGGTTAAACCGAATGACGAAAGCATATTCGTCAAACAGTTTCAAATAGTTGTATCTCAGCCAAATATTGATAACAATACATCAATGGAAAGCTTATTTATTCAGCTTTCAGATGTATAAATCTCAATTTCAAAAATTTGACCCTTATGACTGGTTTTGTGATCATATATATACACATTCACCTTGGTTTGGTATTCTGTTAATATAATGACATCCATACATTTTTAAGAGTATAGGAATTGTCAAAATAACTCTGCTTGTTGAAGGACATACACATCTCCACAAGGGGGCAATATCGAATTACGACAGAAAGAAAGGATGACAGTACATTACTTTAAATATCTTTACACCGTCTAGTTACACAATGCTAAACATCAGTGAGAAAAAAAAACAGACTAAGTAATTGTATAGCCCTGTGTTTTGACTCTAGATGTGAGGTGGCTAAATGACTGCGTTCTCTCTCTCCTTAGTGCATTTCATGTGCCATATCCAATACATCACTGGGGGGCAGAACTGAGGGAGTTTTTATTATTTTTTTATTTTTTCCTTTCATTTCTTTCCTGTGAGAACATCATGGGTTTGTAATTGCGGTGCGGCTGCAGAAAGGACACAGAGTTCTGTAAGAGCTGAGGCTAGGTAAGTGCTGCTATAAGATTACTAACATTTATCACATTATCAATAAATGCCTATTTCTCTTTCTCTTGATGCAGTACAAACCACAATAACATTTGAATCATACATGTATTCTTCAAAATTGTTTTGCATGTTTATTGATACCCTTTACAAGAAATTCGAATCAGTGGTTACAAATAGATTATTCAGCATGGCATCAAATCTGTTGCTCATGTAGGAAATACCCACCGATTCATTTCTCCTTTGCTCCAGTCCTGTCCTGCTCCTGCGCATGTTTTGTCCTCTCAATCTCCAGGCCTGAGCACACAGGAAATGATGCGAAGACTCCAGACGCCCATAGTGAAGCAGCTCTCCAGCCCATGTATAGGAAAGGGTGAGCCTGATTTCTCTCTCTTCCTCTCCTGCAGCAAGAATGTCTGATATCAGTATTTCTTTATTGTCATATTATTTTTTTTATATTTTTCATCATTGAACTGTTCTCTTCAGGAATTGTTTCTGATTCCTAACAGATGGGGGCAACCAGGAATGTTATCCTGAGCCCTAAAAAGAGGAAGAAATTGAAGAAATATTTACATTTGTTAATTTAGCAAATGCCTTCCAAAGGAATCCAAATCCCTATCCAAAGGAATGCTGCAGAATAATTCATCCCAAGGAGCCAGTAACATATACACATTCTTGTTAAAGGACAAGCTAGAAGAAACATGTGATACCGTGAAATTACACTGAGCGAGAATAGAGTTTGTTTTGTTTAAGAAAAAACTGTCATTCTTAATATAAAGGGACTGTATTGCTTGCTTAAAATGAACCCAAAGTATGTTGGAAATGAACATTTATTCATATATTTAATGAATAATAATTAAACAATAAACATTGCTTATTAATAAATGTTCACCTTTTGATTATTATTGTTGTCTGATTTTTAATTTCCAACGTATTTTGGGTTCATTTTAAGATAAATAGTCATTTTTAAACAATAGTTGGGTTAAATAAAACTGCCCAGGCAAACATTTAACCTTACCACTGGGTTAGTCCATTTTCAACCCAACTTGGGCTGTTTTTAACCCAGCATTTTTTTAGTGTAACGTGCGTCTTGATATGGCTATGGCTGCAAAATAAGACTATCCTTCTGGAACGAAAAAAGTACATATTTTTGTAAAAAAAAACAACAACAACAACAAAAAAACGTTAAAACAGGGCACAATGTACAGTATTAATTTGACGGAATTTTCTGTATTTATTTTTTACAGGTGTTTTACCTGTATTTTGAATTTTTAAAGGTGCAATGTGTACATTTTTTGGAAGATCTATTGACAGAAATGCAATATAATATACATAACTATGTTTTCAGTGCTGTATAAAGACCTTACATAATGAACCATTAATGAGCCATTTCTATCTACATACACCACGGGTCCACTTACATTTACATTTACATTTATGCATTTGGCAGACGCTTTTATCCAAAGCGACTTACATTGCATTATACTATACATTTGTATCGGAGTATGTGCAATCCCTGGGATCGAACCCATGACCTTGGCATTGCTAGTGCCATGCTCTAACCACTGAGCTACAGGAAAGCTAAGTCGCCATTTTGTGCCGCCATGTTTCTACAGCAGCCCTAAATGGACAAACTGCTCTACAGAGCGTGTTTGCTTGACTGGCTACTCTCTTCTGTCTCAGATGACAACATCTTTGTCCTGTGTTGGCCACCGTAGCTTCTCTATATTGCAATTTGAAACCTCACCGCTAGATGCCACTAAAATTTACACACTGCACTTTTAACTTCATTGAGTTGTGGTTAAAGGGATAGTTCACCCAAAAATGAAAATTTGATGTTTATCTGCTTACCCCCAGGGATCACTGCCGTTGTCAGAGCATGATCAGACCTCACTAACCGAGTGCTGAACGCAGTTGGACATAGTGGTGTATTAGAGGTAAAAAATTATATATATACTGTTCAGTTTCTCGTACAAACCATTAGTTTCGTGTCTTAGGACATCTATGTGCCGTCATGAGCCGCAGGGTTTAATTTGGATTTGTCTATGCATATTTTTTGACTCTTATAAATTGTGTTACCATTGATACGCATTATAAGACTGACAGACAGCAACTGTTGGAGTTAAAAATCATAATTTGTGTTCTACTGAAGAAACAAAGTCACCTACATCTTGGATGCCCTGGGGGTAAGCAGATAAACATCAAATTTTCATTTTTGGTTGAACTATCCCTTTAACGGAAATGTCTGTAAAATTACTGGATAATGTTCTCGTAATTTTCTGCCAGTACATTATCCATTATTTTACGGATTTTCTTTTTTTTACTGTGTTCCTATTTAGTATTACAACAAGCTGTCGTGTGACTCAAGTTCTTTAAAAACAATGCCTGTTAGTCTAAAATTAGCTAATTTAGAGAATTATTGATATATTTTTTCTATGTTTACCTAAGCCTTCTTCACTCAAAAAAAGCTGTTTTGACCCAGATTTGGGTCAAAAAGTTGGGTTAAAAATTGTATTTAAAAAATGTAAATTAAGGGTTGGGTTTGTCCATATTTGACCCAAGTTTGGGTGATGCCTTATTTATTTATCATGCTGTTATTTTGTTAGTAAATCACGCATTTAAAAAGCCAATTCGGCCGCATGTTATAGTTTTTTTGACAGCTAGATGGTGCCAGAGCATTACTATTAACAAAGCAATTATTTAGCCGTCAACGAAAATTTGGTGTTTGGTTCTTACTGCCAATTTAACGCGTTTTAACGGGTTTCCCATTACACATTTATATACGTTTTTCATAACTTGTTTGTCTCCTTGATGTTTTAATTCCATTACAGAAAACTGGCAGTGCACTTTGCATACTGAAAACCATTGTAATTATTACAGTTATATAATTATTATTACTTATATACAGTTTATAGAAATTTTGGGTGTCTTGCTAATAGGAAATGCTATTATTTATGGTTATGGATTGAAGTAAATTATGTCTTTTTTATTCGATGTTTAAGTAAATCTCAAAGACAACAATACAACCTGATACATTCTATGCAGTTATATTGGGGGCTTCTTGATGCCAGAGCACCTTTGAGCCATCAAACAGATCCACAGGTGCAAGAAAACAGAGTGGTAGTCATTCATTATTTACACAAGCATTTATAGCCTCGACGTAGCAAGGCATTCAAATAGACTTGCACAGCTTATATTACAGATTGTGTCTTCGGTTTTGCTCATATACTCATCAACTCTGAACCTGCCTGTACTACATTAATCTCTGATGAAGCTTTGCACCACACAGACCCTCAAATTCCTTAGTCACATGATCAAGAACTCACACTGATCAATATGTGGGAGAGAGAATGAGATGGGGAGATATTCAAGCTGTACCTTAATTCCATCCTGACAAATCCAGTTCCTCCCCCCGCCCTGTAATAATACCCGACACATCACCATGATTGTGTCGCGACTCATGTCCACGTGACCTGTCTCCAAGTTTCAGGTCAGGCTGGCTGGCGCACTTGGTCTGACAGAGAGAGTTGGGTAGGTTTGACTCTTTGAGCTCCAGTTGGATAAGGTATGAGATAAAGCAGCGTTTACAGAGACATAAAGGACAACGGTCAGATCAGGTAAACCTACTTCCCCTTTTGTCCCTGCACACTGATTTTTTTTAGTCTGCTTTCCATACCAGGTTATATGAGTGTGCGTAAGTGGGTCATGATGTGCGCTTCAAACGTTCACTGTGTCTGAGATGACAAAGGGTGAGATGGTTTGTTTATTCTATGGTTTCAAGTGGATATGATACAAATAGATGCTGGGCATGTTCCCCTGCTCTGGGACAACATGACAGCACCCTTTCTGTCAACACCCAGTTTAAGCTCTGAAGTAACCAAGAGGTATCAGTTTCAGGGGTGATTACCTCTAGAGTTTTAGTGACATGATGCCTCATGTAGACCCCTGCTAATGGCCAGCAGGACTGTTTATCTGGGGCTGAAATGATACGTGCCTAAAGCAAGGTCAGAGCTGGGATTAAAGGCTGTTCTCGGGGGCTGAGGGATGGCTGAAGCTGTCAAAGGAGATGCTCTTTTGGCCACAGATTGTTCACGTGGACAGTTGGGTTTCGGAGATCAGCTTGGATTTTAGGGGTAGTGAGGAAGTAAATCCCTCAAATGAGTTGGGAAAGCAAGGTGTGTATGTACGCATGAGATGGGTTGGGAGAACTGAGCAAGGTCCTGTTTGTAAGCGTTTCTCTGTAGGATCCAGGGTCACTTTTTGTTGACAGGCGGTGGTGACATATTCAAAGGATTAGTAGCTCTGTGGCCGTGAGGCTTTCTACCTCTTAAAATAGAGAGAGGGAGAGAGAGATACTCAAGAAAACAAAACCGCAGTCAGACAACAGCAGTTTCTCAGAGTGCGACTAGGCATGGCCCATACCACACACATGCACACACAAACATATATACCAAGGAACACATTTGAAGTGCATCCGTTAAGAACAGCCGAAGCCGAGATGGCGGTGACGGGGCTTGAAGGTAAGAATGGCAGCAGTCGCACAGCTGTGCATGACAGAAGTAGAGCGTACCAGAACCAGTAACTATTTTCTGACAAGTCTTATAAGTACAGTGGTAGCGTAGAAGAACTTCCTTGTTGTCCTCGCAGTGTTTGATTCTAACATCGTGTCTACGTCGGATGCGACCATTGACACGTCACATCATACCGTGCCGCAACAGCTAAAAGCTGCCTACACTGGATGTGACAAAGCAGCCATTGCAAAACCATTTGTCCTTCCTATGAGAAGTATCGCGAGTGCTTGGAGTACGTCATAAATAGAACAAGGTATCAGTTTACTGTCGGAGATTTGTGTAGACATCCAGTTTAGACAACATCACTGATTATAATCTTTTGTCGCATCGCACCGCACCGCTCGTGTCCGGTGTAGACACAATGTAAGCAAAGTTTGGGATGGAAACAGATGCAATAGTCTACCAAAACCAAATTGACAGAATCTAATTTCATGGCCCTGAGTCAGCATTGTTTTTTGGACAGACTTTGATTTCTGTGTTATGGAGAAGATATTGAAGCTTTTGATCTTGTGGGGAGAGTGATTATGATTAAAAATTGATGGTAGTTTTTAGGGGTGTAACGATACATGTATTTGTCCTAAACCGTACAGTACAGACGTCATGGTTCGGTTCATTCAGTTAGACGTCGAATACAGTCAGTCACAGGCGATCCACACTCCAATCCAGAAGGGGGCGCTCACGGTAATGCAACGCTGTTTGCTAACCGCCACCACAGGAGAAAGAGCAAAACAAGAAGAACAGACTATCTAGATATGTGTAATCTGTCAACCAGTGTTTCAACTGCAGAAAGACATCAATAAAACAGTTTGAGAATAATATCTCACGTAGCATTACATTTACCTCAGGCGAGTCATTTAGTGTCCACAGCATGTTAGTTCACTAGAGAAATGAACTCTAGAGGGAGCATTTCACTAAATAAATGCTATATTAGCTTATATATTCATTATATTTTCTTTACCTGTTAGTACTAAGGTCTTATTTAATATATGTTTAAATAAATGTGTCATGAAAACATGTTATGACAGTAACTGTGTAAATGATTATATTTCAAAAATTAAATTCTAATAATTTTAGAATTCAATTTTAGAATTAGAATAAATAGAAACTGAATTCAATAGTTTGGGATCTGTTGTTAATTGTAACCTATAATATTACAGTAATGTGCAAGAAAGAGCTCCCTGTATATAGTTTAAAGCATTAGCTGAGATAATCTTTTTTATCCTTAAGAAAATGTTCATTATAATTGAAATTTTTTAAAGAGAGAGAGACAATTTGTTCAATAAAACAGTTTAATAAAAAAGAAGAAAAAAGAAGCAATTTTATGTTTAGTTTTCTTCCCCCTGCTGTACCGAACCGTGACTTCAATACCGAGGTACGTACCGAACCATCATGTTTGTGTACCGTTCTCAGTCAATAGAGGTAGATAGAATATGCTCCAGTTTCATGCCGGATATACTCTGACTTGTTCTCAGATGTCGGTGGTACCTATGGTTACACAATCAATATGACAGGCATAAATTCTACTTGGTATGGGAGTTTCTTAGAATGACCAAGAAGAATGGAAACCTTGACAAAGGGATCTGGTTTTGGCCCAGGATAGCATTTGATGTGGCCACTGTGGACCATGTTCCTAACTGTTCAGGGAAAAGTCACACCCAGGGCTCAGACACTTGATCTGTCCTCACACGAGCATAACTGTTTTATAGGGCAGTGAGTCTGCAGCTGTGCAGCTGGCCTAGTGACTTACTTTGCAGGTCTGAATCAACAGCCTGGGAATGAACATGGCATCTCAGGACTATTTACAGCAAGGGTGTTGACATGAGCCTTGAAACATAGATCAAAGTAGCCCTGTTGTTTTGAGCATGCAGTGACAGCAACTAGTAAGGACTAGTACAGCTTTTTTGGATACTAAACACATGGTTTCAACATGACTTAAAAATGGGACATGCTTATGGGATTGGTGGACATATGTCTTCAGAGAAGACTTCATGAATTCAGCAGCTTAATGTTACTTCAATGTGCCTCTTTACAGATATGCCACGGCAGTTCCCGAAGATTGCTCTGAGTGATGTGGATGAGGAAGTTCGTCTGCTGGCGGAGAAGGTGTATGCCTCGGCACTAAAGGAAGAGGACACAAAAAATGTCCTGTCGATGTACACTGTCCCTGAGGATTGTCCCATTGGCCTGCAGGAAGCCAAACAGAGGGAGCTGCTCAGAGAACTGGCTGAGCAACAGTCAGAAGAAAGTGCCAAACGGTCAGCATCATTTTGTTTTTCGCTGTAGACTGCTAGCAGTTGCTTCTTCCTGTTTGAAACACCAGGCAAAACCAGTCAATGGAGGACAAGCTGGTCTTTGGAACATGGTAGCTGGTTTGCTGCTAGCCAAATGTGGTCTTTTACCAGCTTGACCAATATGTTCTACATGGTTGCAACTAGGTCCAGCAACTGGTCAACCATGCAGACCCAGGGTGTCCAATCTTGCTCCCGAAGGGCTAATGTCCTGCAGAATGTTGCTCCAACCTGCCACGGAATAGCTGCGTGGACATTTCTAGTGATCCTGAATATGGTTGGGTTGCACCGACTAATCACCTAGTCGACATTCATGCTCTGTCATGTCGCTTTATGCTTGACGTCGACAAAGAAATCTTTGAAGTCCACATTTACACTCCGTATCCAACAGTAAATGACAAATAAATGCATACTCCGAAAGCACTCCACAAGATACCATCTAGTTGCTCAATATTCACCGAGTGAATGCATGTTTTAAACAGCTTATTTTAACCGTAAGTTAATCGCCGCTCTAAACGAATGCGCTGCTGCTTTGTAAAGCAGAAAGTATACGTCATTTTTTTTTACACGTACACTAGCACACAGTCGAATGCACAGCCTCGCAAAGTATACTTCACTTGACTCGTACGCATACACAGGCGTTCAACCCAAGCACATTGCGGCAAATTGCAGTTTCTACCCATATTTTTTTGTATTCTTTATACTTTGTATTCTTTCATGCTAGAGTTGTACAAATGAGGGTACTTTCTAACCTCTTCACACAATCTCTCTGTCTGTGTAGGCCTCCATTGTCGCTGTAGCTTGCATGCGTTCCGTTCTGTTCTGTTTATGCAGTTTTTCTTCGACTACCCTGTGAATCGTTGCCCCCAGGGCACGATTGCCACCTTGTGGATAAAGTAATTACTGCAAAAAAAATTAAATGTGCATGTGCGACCTGCGCGTACAAAATACAACTGCTGTATCTATTCAATGGCCATGAAGCTCTATGTAGAGTGTATAGAGAGCTGACTTCTATTAACTGCATACCCTTCTTACACTAATGGAAACAACTTTATTACACAACAATAAATAACTCACAAAACTAACTCTTTAATACTGCAAATACCATGATTTCTGCGATGCAGAAAACGGATTAAATCACGGAATCCAGTCACAAATAGAACTTACTGTATAAAGTGGAACGTCACAGAATTGAGCAATTTTCGGATAAATCAAAAGTAGGGCTGTACAATGAATCAGATATCGATACGTACTAGTGTCTGTGAATATTAAAGCTAAAAATGATTGCTATTGAAATCTGAAGTCTGTATGAAAGAGCGGCGCATTTTCGTCTACTACTACACATACTGAAGCACGCGTGACGCTCGCGATGATTTCACTGTCTGCTGTCTCACTCACTATACATGAATTTCATCTGCAGAGCTGCTCTTAGAGTCATTTTATGAACATTTCACCATTTAATTTGATAAAACTATTGACATTTGTTATATCATATACACAGGAAGTAAAACATCTCAACCCTGTCAAAATAAAAGTTCGGTATAACTTGAAATAACAGAAATATACTATTGTACAATCGAGTGTACTTCGATTAATAAAGATAATAGCCTAATAATAATAATAATAACACAGTTTATTAAAACACAAACTCAAAGGTCATCATTGAAATTACAGATATTGCACAGTAAAAATGTAGCCTACTTATTATTAATATTATTAATTTAATTTAATTAATTTGATCACGTTTTAAACTAAATTGTTAGCTTTATGATTACATTTTTAAAGATTTTTATTTGTCCTTACAATGTTTATTCCCTGTACTCCTGACAGTAAAATATGCACAAAAAAAACAAAACAAAAAAAACGCCAAAATCTTAAAAAAGAAACGTGATACAGATTTTTGGTCATTCCCCCCAGCACTAGTCAACACTGTTCTGTGATTTATCAATAAAATAGCTTAGAAACTGAATAGTTCTAGCATATATTTCTTAGTAACTAAAATCACTCTCTCTCTAATGCCTTCATATAAATGTAATCTATATCTGTATCTGATTTAGAACGAGCAGAAATCTGTGAGAAATATAACGACCCAAAGACAAAAGAACTGATGAAAATAAGCTGTTTTGTACAATAGCCTTTTGGGCAGCGCTGTCATGTGCAATAGCTGTGCACAAGGCGACCCGCGTTCGAGTCTCCGCTCGAGGTTCAGGCTTATTTGTTCATTAATGACGTCCATCAGAAACTAGTCGACATAGACTTTAATCACATGAATCTGAAGTTGTTCAACCCCTAATCCTGAATACCTTTTATTAGCTGGTTCAGGTGTGTTTATTTAGGGTTGGAGCTAAACTCTGCAGGACTAACCCCTTGTACCATTTAATGACCTTAAATGACCACCTTGGTGTCAAACGTGTCAAACCAGCTACCATCAGATGCTGGATTTCGTTGGATTTCCCAACAGGGCAATTAATGATACATGTGCTTAGTGAATTAATAATTTAATTTTTAGCCCCCATTCGCTTTAATCCTTTGTAGGAAGAAGAGCTTTAAGATTATTCGATCTCAGTCTATGTCACTGCAAATCCCATTAAGTACGGAGACTGTCCGGGGTGTGGTGACCCCCCTCATTTCCCCTTCCTCCACCTGCTCCTCCATCTCACAAAATTTCCCGGAGTATCAAAGAGTCATCATTAGCGGAGACTACTGTGCTGGGGTGTGTATTATTAGAATGGACAATCAACCACCTTTCTCTACTTTCTGTCATAATTTGTTGAAAGTTAAGGCTCTTTTAACAGCTGATCATGTTTTAACAATCATGTTTTGTCTTACAATCCCTGTGCACTTGCAGATTACAGTTGAGGATTATGAGCAAGCAGCTAAAAGTCTGCTGAAAGCTCTCTTTATTCGAGAGAAATACTCAAAACTGGCATATCACCGGTTCCCACGCACCACTGCACAGTTCCTACGTATCGCAGCAAATGAAAGGTGGACAGAAGAAGATGAAACCCTTCCAGGTACATCTGCATTTGCTCAAGGTTCATAACCAGATGTGAAATGGAGACCATGTTGTCTTTCTAGGTTTTATTTATGGCTCTGTAAACATTTCAGTGGAATTTCTGTTTATTCTGACTATATTTGCTTGATGTTCCTCTTTAGTCCCTGCCTAAAGTCCCTTCCCAAGACATCATCGTTGAACTAATTTTAGACGACATAAGATTTGACATGAGTTATGTGTAGCTCAACTAAGAACACTTAAAAATGATGTGCTAGATTGGGAACGATTCTGATGTAAAAAAACGTATTTTTTATGATGATAACCAGCAAGGGATACTGTATTGGTCTTCTTACCAACTTAAAGGCACAATATGTAAGATTTTTAGATTAAAATATCCAAAAACCACTAGAACAATGTCATATATTTTGTTGACTTGTGTACTTTATCCCAAATGTTTCCAACAATGTTAAAATCCAGAGAAATCAGCCATTTTAACCAGGACACGGACCGTGTACTTGCGTCGCCTGTGAATGACGCCATATCCGCGTTATCCTCGATTACCAGTTTTACTTTTATAGAAACCATGGAATCACCAAAAACACTTTAATATATTATGTGTTTTATTAGACAGGTGAGCAGCTGTTTAGATACATTCATCAACAGAAAACTAATCATGTTATACAGCTCAACACAGTTAGTCTTATTGTTTGAATCACTTGTTTTCTTGATTCACCACGAGTAAATTACATACTGTGCCTTTAACCAGCAAGACTTTCTTGGTCAACCAGCTTCACTAAGACTTGCTTAGCTTTGTTTTCTTTCGTTCTTATTTAAAAAAAGTGAAAGTGACATGTGAAGGCCAAGAATACTCAGAATTTGTCCTCTGCATTAAACCCATCCAGTTAGTGCACACACACACACATTAGGAGTAGTAAATATTGTGAACACACACACTGCAAACTGTGGACACACACACACACACACACGGAGCAGTGGGCTGCCTTTTTGCTGTGGCACCAAGGAGTGATTGGGGGTTTGGTGCTTTGCTCAAGGGCGCCTCAGTAATTTCCTGCCAGTATTGAGACTCGAACCCACAACCTTCGGGTTAACAGTCTGACCACGACCACGACTGCTCTCTTCCTCTCTCTAACCCTTCTGCTCTCCACAGATATCTGTCCCTGCCCTGGTGAGGGAGAGGACCCTTACAGTATGGAGAATATTCCAGAGAACCTCAATTATCAGATGAAGATGAAAGATGGCATTATTTATGTTTATGAAAACAACGAAGCTCTGAGTATGAACAAACCACGCTGTCTGCCTTATCCAGACCTGGAAACATTTGCCATTGACATGAGTCATGTGCTCGCCATGATCGCTGATGGGCCTACGTAAGTCTCCAACCAACATCAATTCTCTGTATTTGCATATCCGAGATGTAAAGCTGAACATATTTCTTCTTTAAACAGTAAGACCTACTGCCATAGACGACTAAACTTTCTTGAGTCAAAATTTTACCTACATGAAATGCTCAACGAAATGGCCGAACTAAAAGAACTCAAGGGTGTTCCTCATAGAGATTTCTACAATGTCCGAAAGGTATAATCTGAAACACTCATTGGTTTATGTAAATTTGATATCCCCTGCCGTCTAAAAATGTCCACAAATGCTCACTTACAGGTAGACACGCATATTCATGCAGCAGCATGTATGAGCCAGAAACACCTGCTTGATTTCATCCAAACCACCAATAAAACTGATGCAGACAGAGTCGTCCTGGAGAAGGCAGGGCTTAAACTAACTCTCAAACAGGTGTTTGAGAACCTGAACATGGACCCTTATGATCTTACTGTAGACTCCTTAGATGTTCATGCCGTAAGTAACGTCTTATTTATATGCTTACAAGCTAGCGGCTTGTACAGTATGCATCATCTTTAGTGTATTCACAGGGCAGACAAACCTTTCATCGCTTTGACAAATTCAACTCCAAGTACAATCCAGTAGGAGCAAGTGAGCTAAGGGAAATCTACTTGAAGACTGACAATTACATCGAAGGAGAGTATTTCGCCCGCTTGGTCAAGGTATAGTCATTTTGTCATAACAGACTCATCAGTCAAACTATACATAAGCACCACGTTTATATTATTACAAATATTAATGCATTTCGATTTTTAAAATTAATTTAGTAAAAAAAATTTATCAGTGTAAAAGTCAACATTGTGAGGTTAAAAAATTTAAACTTGAAGGGTTAGTTCTCCCAAAAAGGAAATTTCTGTCAATAATTACTCACCCTCATGTCGTTCCACACCCATAAGACCTTTATTCATCTTCAGAACACAAATGAAGATATTTTTGATGAAATCCGTGAGCTTTCTGGTCTCCGATAGACCGGAATGTTATTACCACTTTCAAGGTCCAGAAAGGTAGTAAAGAGATTGTTAAAATAGTCCATGTGACTACCGTGGTTCAAACTTAATGTTATGAAGTGATGAGAATACATTTTGTGTGCAAAGAACAAACAAAAATAACAACTTTATTCAACAATTTCTTCTCTTCCATGTCAGCCTCCGACACTGTTGACGTTGTAAACACAGTGCAGAGCTTCCGGGTTCTACGTCAGAACAAAGCCATTAGAACAAAATAAAGTTGTTATTTTTGTTTGTATTTTTTGTACACAAAAGTATTCTCGTCACTTCATAACATTAAGGTTGAACCACTCTAATCACATGGACTACTTTAAGGCCGTGTTTCCACCAAAGTGTTTGTTTTTCCGAGGCTAGCATATTTTTCCAGTTGTTTTCAATGGGAGCACCTCGCTTTTAAAACGGTAGTAGCGTAACGAGCTGGTGAGCGTCTATTTCTTGCTGAAGCGCTGAGCGCTCTGCGTTTTTTACTGGTCGCCGATAAAACGCAGCACAAATACTTTACATTGTATGGACATTTTTATATAGAAACAATACAGAAACAAACTTTCTGTGAAATGAGATACTAGTAACACTTCTACGGATACTCTGTTTCATAGCAAGCAAAGCGTCTCAGCTGAAAAAAAAAAAATGCTGTGCTGCCGAGGCACTCACATCAGCAGAGCGCCTAGTGTTTTCAGCTAAATAAAAACGCTTTGGTGGACACACGGCCTAATGATGTCTATACTACCTTTCTGGGCCTTGAAAGTGGTAATAACCTTGAAGTCTATCAGAGGCCAGAAAGCTCTCGGATTTCATCAAAAATATCTAAATTTGTGTTCCGAAGATGAACGACGGTCTTACGGGTTTGGAACAACATGAGGGTGAGTAATAAATGACAGAAATTTCATTTTTGGGTGAAATAACCTTTTAAAAAACATTAGTTCAGAGACAAGAGTGACAATTCTAGATTGAGAGGGTAAATGTAAAGTAAATATTTATTTTATTTTATAACTTAATTTTGTTGTACCCATATATTTCTCATTTAAAAGTCTTCTGTGTCTTTTTGTCTCTTTTAGGAAGTAGCCCATGATCTGGAGGAGAGCAAATATCAGCATGCCGAACCACGACTGTCCATCTATGGTCGTTCCCCTGAGGAATGGGAAAGTCTCTCCCATTGGTTTATTCAGCACAAAGTGTACTCTCCAAACATGCGCTGGATCATTCAGGTGCCCAGAATATAGTAAGTAGCTACTTAATTCTAAATATTTTCAGTATTTTTCAGAAAGTTTATATCTTGTTTTACAGTAATGTTATTATGCTTCTTTTTTTTTCTTCCAGTGACATTTTCAAGTCACGTAAGTTGATTCCTAATTTTGCCAAGATGCTTGAGAACATTTTCCTTCCTCTATATGAGGCTACAGTGAATCCTCAGGACCACAAAGAGCTCCATGTATTTCTAAAATATGTAAGTTCATAATAGATGTAAAATTTGTAATAAATGTACTTATGGTAAATTCATGTAACTTTATAAAAAGAAAACACATGGCCAAATGAATGTGGACACTCCCTTCTTATGACTTGGTTTGAATAATACAGTTCTTCCAGTAAATGCAAATCTTATTTTTTACATTTTAGAGAATTGTGTGCTTTCAACTTTTCAAACAAGTTTAGGGAGGATATTTTCTGCTCCAGCATGAAAAATGTGACTGGTCTGCACAAAGCCCAGATCTGAACCCCTCTCGACATATTTTCAAGGATTAATTAAAATGACAACCACGAGTCAGGCCCCATTAGCCAACGTCTGACCTCTGACCAATGCCTGACCTCACTAATGCTCTTGTGTCTGAACGGGAGCAAATCCCTGAATCCATGTTCCAACATCCTTCTCAGAGGAGTGGAGGCTGGTGTCCACATACTTTTGTCCATGTAGTGTAGAAGTTTTGATTATACCATGATCATATACTCTAAAAAATGCTGGGTTAAAAACAACCCAAGTTGCGTTGAAAATGGACAAACCCAGCGATTGGGTTGTTTTGACTTAGTGGTTGGGTTAAATGTTTGCCCAACGTGCTGGGCAGTTTTATTTAACCCAACTATTGTTTAAAAATTACTATATAGCAATACTTGAGTTAAATAAAACTACCCAGCAGGTTGGGCAACCCATTCTCTGGGTTAAAGCAACCCAATCGCTGGGTTTGTCCATTTTCAACCCAACTTGGGTTGTTTTTAACCCATCATCTTTTAGAGTGTAGGTATTTCAATGTTAGAACTTCATTTGAAATCACAGGGTGCACTTCAGATAATTCATTTTGCAAGACTTTATCCCACATCACTCATTGGATGTCCATTCTTTCTCAGGTGACTGGCTTTGACAGTGTGGATG
Organism: Anabarilius grahami; assembly: GCA_003731715.1. Lineage (NCBI taxonomy): Eukaryota > Metazoa > Chordata > Actinopteri > Cypriniformes > Xenocyprididae > Anabarilius > Anabarilius grahami. The sequence goes on from RJVU01052005.1 coordinate 596,072, forward strand.
ATGAATCCAAGCATAGCGATCACATGTTCTCTTATAAGAGCCCCAAGCCTGAGCAATGGACAACAGATGACAATCCACCCTACAGCTACTACCTCTTCCACATGTATGCCAACATCATGGTCCTCAACAACCTCAGGAAGTATGTGCTCCTTTATATCTGTTCCACACACCGGCTGGAAAATTCCATTAGCTGGTTACATATCCCATAACAATAGGGGTAAAAAAGTGTGCACTAAAGGGGGAAGTAAACAGAGACTACTTTAATATTTGCAAGAGAGATCTTCTATTAAACCCTCTGGCTTTAATAAACCTTGAATAAGAAGTGGAAGGTATTCAAGAACAAATGGTTTCCAATTGCACCAGGACATCTATAAATACCACTGTATCCGTAATACACACATATTGGGTTACAACTGAGATACTGTTAAGCCTGTGGAATACTGTCAAACAAACTGACATCATCTTTCCACTTTATAAAGGATGGATTATGGACTGGGTCAATGGGTCAGTAACCCAGTGTCCTCTGAATGCATTGAAGTGCTATACATTTATGTACACAGGAATTACAATTGCGAGAAACAGTAAATGCTGCAGAAAAAAAGCCTAGCCAGAAAGTTTAAAGTAGTTTTAACAGCTTTAAGTTTGAAGGTTTTAAGTTTGAAATAATTTGGATGGATGGATGGATGGATGGATTCAGTAGTTATGCACAAAAATATTAACTGTATTCGTACTGTCACTAACACTAATTACATAAGTACATCATGATTATTGGGGAGTTTTCACTGTAATCCAATCGGCACAGTTTTGTTTAGAAAAACTGCAGCAAATTCAGTCATATTAAGCCATAAAAATCAGAAGAAAAAAAGGCCTGTGAAATCCTGGTCGGACTGAAAGGGGCATTCTGAACACGTTATAGTAGCTGTGTTGTTGTATGCTAGTCATCATAATGCATTGTATCTCTTTAGCAATATACACTATACACCGGCCACTTTATTAGGTACAGTACACCTCGCTAGTTCTGGGTTGGACCCCCTTTGGCTTCAGAACTGCCTTAATTCTTTGTGGCATAGATTCAACAAGGTGCAGAAATCTCCCGTTCCTCCACATCCCAAAGGTGCTCTTACTGGATTGAGATCTGGTGACTGTGGAGGCCATTTGAGTTTAGTGAACTCATTGTCATGTTCAAGAAACCAGTTTGAGATGATTTGAGCTTTGTGACATGGCGTGTTATCCTGCTGAAAGTAGCCATCAGAAGATGTGTACACTGTGGTCATAAAGGGACGGACATGGTCAGCAACAATACAGAGGTTGGCTGTGGCGTTTAAACAATGCCCAATTGGTACTAAAGCCCAAAGTATACTTCGGCCTTCGACGTCTGCACACCGTCCACATGACGTAATTTTCACCATCGGGGTGTCCGCAGATGTCCGCACACTCCGTCTGCGTGAAGCCCATTTTTGAGACCGCGCAGACCAGGGTTGCCATGTTTTCACAACAAAACCCGCCCAATTGCTACTCAAAACTAGCCCAAAACTAGCCCAATCGCGTTTCAAGGGTTGGCCCCTGGTAAAAGTCACATTCCAGGAGCTAAATATTATGTTATTTGGGGTCGCTTCAACCCCAATGGAAAACAATCCGCGTCAACAGTGTTAAAGTAGCCCAGTTCCGCGGGAAGACCGCGGACTTGGCAACACTGGCGCAGACAGTTCTGCGCTCACGGCCAAAGGAGTGCTTAAGACAGAGCGCAAGACCAGGCAGCATTTTTCCAATCTTCTATTGTCCAGTTTTGATGAGCCTGTGTGAATTGTAGCCTCAGTTTCCTATTCTTAGCTGACAGGAGTGTAGGGTGACCAGATTTCTCATGGTGGAATATGGGGCGGGATGAACAGGCAACTAAAAATCATGGATGGGACACTAAAAATAGAGCTGAAATACGGGACTGTCTCTGGATGTCTGGTCACCCTACGAGGAGTGGCACCTGTTGTGGTCTTCTGCTGCTGTAGCCCATCTGCTTCTAGGATCTGCTTTTTCGGACCATTCTCTGTAAACCCTAGAGATGGTTGTGAAAATCCCAGTAGATCCCAATTTCTGAAATACTCAGACCAGACCATCTGGCACCAACAACCATGCCACATTCAAAGTCACTTAAATCGCTTTTCTTCCCCATTCTGATGCTTAATTTGAACTTCAGCAGATCGTCTTGACCAGCGCTGCATTCGAAATCGAATACTTCCCTACTACATAGAATGCAGAAAAACCATACGCCATAAGAGTAGTATGTCCAAATACATAGTATTCAAAAAACAGTTGTCGAAAAGTCCCTGGATGACTTTCGCTGAGATTCTGAACTGCAGAATGGGGACACTTTTCTATCCCATGAGGATTTATGAATGGCAGTGAAGCGACGCAACTGACGCTGGTAGGTCACGTGACAGTGACAACATGGCAGATGTTGAATGTCCGAATTTCATTTATACTACCCATATTCATACTATATAGAACATACTTTTTTAATGGTCACAAAGTAAATTCAAATTCACATGTCCACATGCCTAAATGCATTGAGTTTCTGCCATGTGATTGGCTGATTAGATATTTGCATTAAATGTAGTTCCAAATGTAGGTTCGGGAGGAGCCTAAACATTCAGTCCTGTCAATCATCATTACGTCAATCAATCTTCCAGCATCCTTCCTCCTCCCCATCTCATCCTCTATTTCTCTTATTCTCCCTCTGCACAGTACCGTTATAGGGGGGTTTAGCTCGGAGTTTGAGCCGAGCCTTGGGTTCGAGCCTCCTTCGAGGACAGCAAGCCAAGTTTGTTTACCATTAACTATTAAGACTGAATGGGCAGTCAAACAGGTGTGCCTAATAAAGTGGCCGGTATTTATTCTTCCAATTGCAACTTTGTTTTTCAAATTTCCTCTATGATTTCTTGTTGTTTTGACATTATATTTCCAACAGTAGGGGGCTTATAATGTTTTCAACTTGTACATATGTGTGTGTTTTCACAGGGAACGTGGTCTTAGTACCTTTCAGTTCCGTCCACACTGTGGAGAAGCTGGTTCTATCACCCACCTGGTTTCAGCTTTCCTCACTGCAGACAACATCTCTCATGGCTTAAACCTGAAAAAGGTCAGTAGTAGATTAGTGGAAGTAGTAGATTAGTAGAAGTAGAAGATTAGCCCAAGCTACAGTGCTCAGCGGCACTTTAAAATTAGGAAAATTAGGCAGTGCGCTTTTGAAATTTATTTCAAAGTGTAATGCAATTTTCTGACCAGATGAAAGATAACTATTAATTGTGAGAGCTTATTAGTCAAACTAGCAAATATCTTGTATTTTAAAGGGGTCATGAATTGAGAAATCAACTTTTCCTTGAGCTTTTCCTTGAGGTTATTTTCAACGATGTCAATGTCTCAGTTGAGCTTTATTTATTTGTATTCGGTTCATTTCACTGTGGATTCTTTGGTAAATCAGTCGCATTTTGGCGCAGGCTTTGCAAACAGACTTTTACGATATGGACTCGACAGTAATGCGACAACATGTAAATAACTTAATTCTAATGCCTGATCTGATATTAATGATTCATGTACAATCAGATGTTCTTTGTCTATGTGTCAGTAAATCAAACCAGTCACTAAACGATCAACTTCACATTGTTTCTCTTAGTAGGATGAAAATAATCTGTTATTTAAACTGTGATTAAATTATATACAAGCTTTCCTGTAGCTCAGTGGTTAGAGCGTGGCACTAGCAATGCCAAGGTCATGGGTTCGATCCCAGGGATTGCACATACTCAGATACAAATGTATAGTATGATGCAATGTAAGTCGCTTTGGATAAAAGCGTCTGCCAACTGCATAAATGTAAATGTAAATGTATATATAGAAAGCGATCAAAGAACGCTCCCTTTACAATCGCTGGAGCTGTCAATCAAACGGCGCAAGTTTATCAGTGACTGAGTTCTGGACTCGCGCCAAAACTCCCGTTTTATTCAACAAATCTCTTAGTTATATCATGTTTGCACTGTAAATTATGATGAAAGCTTTCGTTAGTGTGCAGAAATTGAGTTGCAGTGACAAGATCACTGCTTTAATGTGCTCAACAACATGTCTGTGATCGACTACAATGTTCATCACTGCAACCTTTCATGCCACGATCTAAATATAATGCCATAGATCTAAATCTGTAATGCCATAATCAACACTTTTCACGATTAGTTAACCTTGAGAGCTGTTATAGTAAAAACATGCTAAAAGAGAGCGTAATACTTAGCTATTTCATATGCAAATATCACAGCAGTGGGCATTTACACTGAAGTCTCACAGCAGACACGCCCCTTAAAACAGAGCGTTCAAATCAGAGGGCTAAAATCAGGGTAGGAAAAATGCCTGTGTGATTAAGTGCACACCAGGAAACATTATAAAACAATAAAAGAAGGTAGTTCATGACCCCTTTAATTGATGGTGGCAGCATAGAGGAGGAAAAGAGTTCACTAAGAGTTCATATCCTTGGCCCGAGTCTATTAATGAAGCAAATGCACATGTGATGTGTTTTACCAATTGATTTGACTATGTACTTGTCTTAATGATGAGCCCAGAATCAATGGAGCCTCTGCTGCTGTAAAGAAACATGCAAATGAAAGCAGGCTGATCTAAGAGCCTGATCAGAGCATTTGAAATGATAGATGGAAGCTATCATACTTAACACATATGTGTGTGTTTTTTCCAGAGTCCTGTGCTGCAGTACCTGTATTATCTTGCCCAAGTGCCCATTGCTATGTCCCCTCTGAGTAACAACAGTCTGTTCCTGGAATACTCCAAGAACCCACTGCGAGAGTTCCTACACAAAGGCCTGTGTGTGTCCCTCTCCACTGACGACCCTATGCAGTTCCACTACACCAAGGTCAAATTACAACCATCTTATACACTGTTAAAAATAAAGGATCTTTATTGCCATTGCAGGTTCCATGAAGAACCATAAACATCCATTGAATCTTTCTATTGCACAATAGGTTCTTTATAGTGGAAAAGGTTCTTTAGAGTCTTAGATTCACAAGGGGAAAATGTTTGTTTTTTTGTTTTTTTTAAGAATTGTTCACTGGAAGGTTCTTAGGGACCAGAAATTGTTCTTCTATGGCATCGCTGTGAAAACCCAATTTAGGAACATTTTTAAAAGTGTAGCTGGACCCCAATTTCCTACATTTACCTGAAGTACCCCGTAAAATTTTAAATAATGCTCCAACCTTTAAATAAATATATTTTTAACCAGGTTAAGCCTGATATATGTAGTGGAACAGATATTGAAATGGATGGGAATGTGAATGAATTTTTAAAAATAGAATTTGTAGTCAGCTGAAACACCTCAATAATAAATACTCGAAAGCTGCCTTTCCACTATCTCCAACAATCGACAAGCGAGAGACCGGAAGCCATTCATTTTCAGTGGAAAGTAGTACAGATACTGCGTGGAGTTCCGACCAGATGTGTATAAGGAAACGTAGTGCGTCTGTGAGCAACACACAGTAGTCGTTTTGTTTTGTTCCTGTCTGAATCAGTGTTTTTGAATGAATCGCTTGAGTGAATCATTCAAAGACTCACTCATAACACACTTGTCAACACCTACTGGCCTAGCGATGTAACTTGCAGAAAGATCACTGAAAAAATACCCACAATTAAGGTCGGCACGAAACAAAATTTACGTTATTCTTTTTTTTTTCATATTGTGACATTTATCCAAGTGAAACGCTTCTCAGACAAGAAAAAATGTAAGACTTGATTTTGTCCATTAAGAATTGATTGGATCTTTGGCGTTTGCTGTTGTTGTGATCTCTTGCGAGCAGGGTGACCAGACGTCCTGAAAAATTCGGGACAGTCCCGAAATCTAAACTGTTGTCCCGAATCCCGAATCTGGCCCTAATTATCCCGAAAATTATACTAAAGCAAAATCTTGAGTAGTTATTGTCTGATAAACATTAAAAACTGTCTGCGGAGGTTGAGTCGTCCTGCAACCAGCCCCCGCCGGCTGCTCATTGGCTGCAGCATCTTTTTTCTAAGTTCTAAAAAAATACCGTAGGCGCGAATTTAGATATGCATTGATAAGCTTGATAAGCTTAGATATGCATTGATAAGGTAATTTTCATTCATTCCGTTGGCATGGCTGGTGTACCGGAACCCCAACACGCTGCTAAAAAGCAAAAACGCCTCTGCAGGTACCGGGAGGAGTGGGTGGGGAAGTATCCATGGATTGCCACAGCCTTAAGCGATGAAAGTAAAGCGTTCTGCAAAGTGTGTAGGAAAGAGTTTGGTGTTTCTCTATCTATCTATCTATCTATCTATCTATCTATCTATCTATCTATCTATCTATCTATCTATCTATCTGTCATTCTATCTATCTATGTCCGTCTATCTATCTATCTATCTATCTATCTATCTATCTATCTATCTATCTATCTATCTATCTATCTATCTATTTATCCCATCACCCCAGACCGTAGACACACCAAGCCCCACCCACGACCGCTGATGGACTGTCCCATATTAGCATAGTTTCCGCCATCAGCCAGTTGAACACTGTCCGCCATTTTGTCGAAGCTGGAGCAGCTGTAGGGACAAGAATGTCTGGTAAGCGATTGGGGTGTTTTGTTGTTGGATGTAAGAGTGAATATAACAGTCTTCATTTACTCCCGACATCTAAAACACTGAAGAGACTTATGAATGGATTAGTTTTGTTTTTGAAGGGAATGTGCCACAGATCTAATATACAAGCAATTTCTGTCCCTGCTGTTTATGTTCACAGACATAACCGACTGAGTCTGTGAACTTTTTGTGTTTTTGACATAACCTTGTGTGTATTTGACAGTTTAAAGCACAATAAGACATGAAAGAGAAGTTAGTTTAATACTCACGAGACGTGTCATCTGACAGCCATCTTTCTGTGCGCGTGCTTTAGATGTGCACGCTCAGAAAACCATAAGATAGAAGCTTAAACCGATCGCTTTAAAACACATGCAGATAATAAACTTACAAGATGAAGAAGAACTGCAATGTCCGTGAGCGTGATCGCGATATAGATGATGATCAAAAGCAAGCAGATGTTTTGTTAGTATTTGGCAGAGTATCCGATGCAGGCAGGAGCTGTTGAAGGAAGCGCTTTCCTGGAAAGGGGCGGGGAGCAGCAGCTCATTTGCATTTAAAGACACATGCACGATAACAGCATGTTTTTGCATGCTCTCAAAAATTACATCTTGAAAAAGGGGCATAATAGGTCCCGTTTAAAGATTTTAAATAATAATAATAATGATGTGCACTGATAGATAATTTATAATAAATACTGAAATAATCCATTAAAAACAAGAATTATTCATTTTGATTTCATTACTTTATATTTAAATGGTTAGTTCCCCCAAAAATGAAAATTCTGTCATTTATTACTCACCCTCATGCCGTTCCACACCCGTAAGACCTTCGTTAATCTTCGGAACGCAAATTAAGATATTTTTGTTAAAATCCGATGGCTGCATAGGGAGCAATGACATTTCCTCTCTCAAGACCCATAAAGGTACTAAAAACACATCTTAATCAGTTCATGTGAGTACAGTGGTTCAATATTAATATTATAAAGTGACGAGAATATTTTTGGTGCGCCAAAAGAATAAAGAAGCAGTGTTTTGAAATCGGCCATCACTATATAAGTCGTTATTTTGTTTTCTTTGGCTCACCAAAAATATTCTCGTCACTTTATAATATTAATATTGAACCACTGTACTCACATGAACTGATTTGAATATGTTTTTAGTACGTTAATGGATCTTGAGAGAGGAAATGTCATTGCTGGCTATGCAGGCCTCACTGAGCCATCGGATTTCAACAAAAATATCTTAATTTGTGTTCTGAAGATGAACGAAGGTCTTACGGGTGTGGAACGACATGAGGGTGAGTAATAAATGACATTATTTTCATTTTTGGGTGAACTAACCCTTTAAAGTGGTCCTTGATTATGATTTCACTTTGTTAACTTTAGTAACTTTGTTTAACTTTGTGTAATGTTGCTGTTTGAGCAAGTTATGATGCTCAAAGTTCAGTGCAAAGGGAGATATTTTCTTTCACAGAAATCGCTTTTTAAGAAAGATGAAGAGTGGTTGTAGTAGAGTGTTGTTGCCATGCTGTCATTTTACCCCGGACTGCTTCACAAACGAGGGTCAATTCAACGCTGGATTTGCACAAAAGATTAACATGACGACACATGCTAGTGGATGAGTTAAATCAGCTCCACAGCAACTACATAAATAAATTCAGAAACATCCAGTTTCATTCTAAAAGTTGTAACTTCATCCTGAGTCTCTCCATCAGTGTCGACTCCGGTTTGAACAATGTAAGGCTGAACACCGTTACTGGCAATCCTCATTTTGGCTGCGTGAGATTCTCCAGCTTTGTTTTTGTTGAGCAACTGAAGCGTGAGCTGTTAAAGCTCCGCCCTCTTCTGGAAAGCGTCCGGAACTATTTACATTTAAAGGGACACACACAAAAACAGCATGTTTTTGCTCACACCCAAATAGGGGCAAATTTGACAAGCTATAATAAATGATCTGTGGGGTATTTTGAGCTGAAACTTCACAGACACATTCTGGGGACACCAGAGACTTATATTACATCTTGTGAAAGGGTGATTATTGGTCCCCTTTAAAAACATGTAATTCCAGAACAATTTCCCAGAGGCAGAAGCATTTATATTCCCCAGGATTGAACATCAAAATGGCAATTAATGTAAATAAAATTAAATATAAAATGCATTACTTAAGTTTAATTAAACCTAAAGATGTATTTATGAATGTTTAAAGCACTGTTAAAAATTACATTAACATTCATAAATAATTTTTTAGGTAAATTAAATTTACTTAATGCATTTTTAATTAATTTTATTTACATGAATTGCCATTTTGAAGTTCCAGCCCTTCACAAGTCTGCCTCTTTGAGAAACTGTGCTGGAGAGTTACACACCTTTTTAAATATACAGTAAACTGTGTATAAACAGTCAGTAACGTTGTAATTGTTTTATTATGTGTGTACTGCAGGAGGCTTTAATGGAGGAGTATGCTATTGCAGCCCAACTGTGGAAGTTGAGCACATGTGACGTGTGTGAGATCGCCAGGAATAGCGTCCTTCAGAGTGGCCTTTCCCATGAGGTACTGCACATACCCAGTTCATAACATTTATGTAAATATTTGCTCAGCACAACACTGAAGCCACTTTGCCATTTTCCTCAGGAGAAAAAATACTTCCTTGGGGTCAATTACCTGAAAGACGGGCCAGAGGGGAATGACATTCGGCGGACAAATGTAGCCCAGATCCGCATGGCCTACAGACACGACACAATGTGTAATGAACTCAGCTTCCTCGTAGATGCTGTAAAGTCAGAGGTCGTTGGGTCTCAGTAACTGTCCAATACGTCTCTGCTAAGCCCTCTGTGCCCATATACTGTACATGCATGGTTGCTATTTTTATATATAGTAGGAATTAATGCACAGGGATCCAAATGTAATGTTTATTATCTAGTCTTGCTCCGCTTCTCATGTTTCTAATACCCAGCCTTCTCGTAAACACCGCTGTCTGCCTATGCAATGACTTGAAATGGGCGTTTCAAAAAGGGTTTGGCATACTTGACATTACATTACATGGGCAGTGTCTCCCCCCTGTGGAGATTTGAGAAGTATATCCTCAATACATGAATATGTGCAATTGGAAATAGCCTAGTTGTCAGGCAGACACTGAGATGCTTCTGTGGCAAAACATTGTCCCCTGCTCTGCAAAACCAAAAATATATATATACTACTACAGTTAATTTCCTGTAAATTCTCCACTGTCCCGTCAGTAATAGAAACATGTAAATAAAGGTACACTATGTAACTTTTTTTTGTTACGAATTAGCAAAATTTTAATAATGAGTCAATACATCATCAATGCTTCTTCTAAAACGTGTGTTTGTCTTACCCTGATTCACTAGATCAGGCATGATGTTTTTCGTGGGAAATTGCACATATATGTCACTTGCCTGTGCGTGTGTTATCATATACATAAATAGAGAACATTTTCTCCGGTTACTTTGATGCGTATATGGAGTGGCATAGGTTAGTAAGTGGGAAAGGTTGACATGGAGCCGCTAAATCTCGATCCTCCGGGAATCACCCGTTTTAAAAATGCCAAACAGAGGAGAGTCTGCTTGCAAAAAGAGACACAACAGAGCTCGTAATAAAACAAGAATCAACATTGGCTTGGCTTTTCAGTGATGGCGAGAACTGAAAGATTTTAAATGTTGTAAAAGTGACGCGGAGATGCTGTTTTCATTACTCGACAGGTACGGTATTTTATTGAACAAGCAGAGTTACACAGAGCCAAAGCACAACCGAAACAATGTTCTTCTGCAAAATGCATGCAGTTTTGTTTTTTTAACCACTAGAGGGCCAAAAGTTACATAGTGTACCTTTGAATGAAAAAAAAACATCACACATGGTTGTCGTTTTAATTAATGCGGCAAATAATGTTTGTAAAGAGCGAAACGTAATGCGCTGTTTGAATTCACTTCTTTTGAGAATATTTTTTAATGTGTGAAACACTGTTTAGTTTTATTTAATGTGCCTGTAGTGTATGTTTTCTGAGGCCAGCATATTCCTTTTAATTAACTTAGATCAATATGCAGATGTAACCCACAGTTAAAAAAATATATTTTTTCTTTTTATGTTTCAATTTTATAAATCTCTACCAAATTATTTAGTAAATAATTACTACAGTATTTTGTGTGTGCTTTTCATTTATGTTCTTCTTTTTATGTAATGTTTTTTTTTTGCATTAAAAGAGTAAATATATATGTATACACAGCACACAAGTGTGTAAATACATAAGACACAACAATGGAATGTTTTTTAAAAAAACCTCTTTTGTGCACAACTACTTCCTTTCACCATGGTTTCATATCAAGTATAATTTCAAGTTGATAGTTTAACAGTTGATCCCAAGCCTCCATTACTAATTATAAAATGTCACTTTAGAGCTATTAACGAATGAACATTGAGTCGCTTCATTGAATCTTATTGTATTATGTAGAGTATTACGGTATAATGAGAGAGAGATCGACTAAACAAGTGTATTACCTGCATCTGATATAGCACTCATTCTTCAGGTTGATGTCCATAGTATTATATCCATTATAAAAAAATTGTTTGAATGTCCACTGAGGAAAGCGATATCTTTGTCTATGTGCTTTTAAAAGTTAAGGGGATTTCCCACTTCCTTGTTCTGACTCACTCATAAGGACAGTCTTTGGCGCTATCTAATGGCGTAATAATGTAACTTTCACTGTAGTCTTGATATCACAATCACTAACGGACCCTTTCTCAATACCAAGTATGGCATATTGTTTATATAAAATAACATTTATTGAACAACAATATTTAAATTAACAACAACAGCCATTATAAAAGACGACTGGAAATAAACACAAGGAAACAATTCAGTCAAACATACAAAAGCAGCGCTCTAGTACAGGATTTAAGTTAAATATAGCCTAAATATAAAGTTATGAAACTTTATTTTCCCCTTAACACAAATCGATTTGCTCTGGAACAAGTTATAGATTAATAAGACCAAAGATTGCCAGTTTAATATACCCCAAATGAATCATATCCCATGTTTAACCACTATCTACATAAGAGCCAGCAGCAAATTCCCAAAGGTCTGGCTGAGATGAAGCTGTTCTCTGCGGGTACATGAGCTCTGAACGCCCGCTGACGGCCTGGAGCTCACATCTGCGAAAACGTCTAAAATTGTAAAATATGTTTATATGAGTCACATATTTGAGCTCTAAATAACAACATTCTCACCTAAAAAAACTCTTAAAACTACATTTCGTGACACAGCAACGGTAGTATTTTTTTTTTTAAATGATGGATTTGCCCGGCCGCCATGACAGTTGCCGCAAGCGAGTGATACAAACTGTTCCAGGGGGAATATCGCACGGCTCTTAGCCAATCAGATTCGAGAACCAGAAATAACTGTTTTTTTTATATATATACATATACAGCTATGGAAAAAATTTTGATTTTTAATATTTT
>RJVU01052005.1:615142-667960 GCA_003731715.1 Anabarilius grahami
CACACACACACACACACACACACACACACGCACACACGCACACACACACGCACGCACACACGCACACACGCACACACACACACACACACACACATATACACCATCATCATTTCACTGCCAGGAAGTGACTTGGAAAAGATGAGCAAAAATGTTTCTGGAAAGAACCTGACAAGAATATTTTGCCCCAATAAACAGAAAACATTCTTTAAAATTCATATTTTTTGGACAAAGAAAATATTTTTTTTAGCCATTAATATTGTTGCACTGTAACATTTAAATGGCACTTATTAACATATTTAAATGATGTAGATTATATTTAATTTCCATTAGCATAACTTGAAAACTTCTTCGAACATCTAGAAATGATGAGATAAACTGATCACTGTTGAAGACTATTTTTACCACGTAAAGAAAAATCATAATTATGTCATAAATGTGACATAAAAAGTCAAAATAATGATAAAAAGTATGATTATACATAATTATGACTTTTTATCTCATAATTTAAACTTGTTTGTTGTAATGTTGTAATTATGACATCTCGATTATGACTTGTTGATGTTGTGAAATTCCCCAATTTACTGCATTGTGAAAAATTGGAGCAATAAATACCGCATGTACTCTAGAAACAACCACGTCTGAGTTTCAAACACCTTTAAGTGTTTAAAAGTCATAATCACTTTGGAAACCCATTTCCACCACATAAAAAAAAAAACTTTAGTTAGCAGATCATATTGTCATAAAAAGTCATAATTATGACTATAAAAAGTTTGATTATACATAACTGGCACACGTATGATATAATTGTTTGTAATTTGTTTGAGAGAAGTTTATGAGATAAACTGATCACTTTGGAAGACCATTTCATCCACATAAGAAAAAAAAAACAATTATGTCATAAATGCAACATAAAAAGTTGAAATTATGAGATAAAAAGTATGATTGTACATAGTTATTACTTTTTATCTCATAATTGTTGTAATTCTGACTTGTCTCATGATTATGTCAAAAATAAAATGTAAAAATTATGACAAAATTCTAAATTTGAGATGAACTATGACAAAAAAAGTCAAAATTATGAGATACTAAGTAAAAGTCATAATTATGACACGGAAAAAAGCATAAAAATGCTTGGGCAAATCGTAATTGTCATAAAAATTTAAAATTATGACAAAAGTCAAAATTATGAGATAAACTGATCAGTAATGAAGCCCATTTCCACTATACAATAAATAAAAAGTCAAAATTATGACATAAAAAGTCAAAATTATGAGCTACAAAGTCATAATAATGAGATAAGAAGTCGAAATAATGAGCTACTAAATCAAAATTATTACAAAAACCTGAAATTAGTCAAAATAAATTCAAAATGATGACATAAAAAGTCAAAATTATGATATAAATTCTTGACTATGACAAAATATAATCACTGCATGTACTCTAGAAACAACCACGTCGGAGATTCAAACACCTTTAAGTGAGTAAAAGTCATAATTATGGCATAAAAAGTCGAAATCTGATCACTTTGGAAGCCCATTTCCACCACATAAGAAAAAAAAAATCATAATTATATCATAAATGCGACATAAAACATCGAAATTATGAGATAAAAAGTTAAGATTATATAATTGCCATAATTATGACTTTTTATCTAACAATTATGACTTTCTTTATGCATAATTATTTTTTCTTTTGATTTTTTTGAGAGAAATATGATACATTTTGGGTTATGAAATTCTCCAATTTACTGTATTGTGAAAAAATAGGAGCAATAAATACTGTATGTACTATAGTAAAAACCACGTGTGATTTTCAAACACCTTTATTCAAGGTGAAGTGGCACAACAGTAAACACAAGCACACATGTGCAAATATGAATTCTTTCATGCTAGTTAAAAGTGCTCTTCAAAATTGTGAAAAATTCTGTACTAGTAAAGTCAGTGCTCTGAAGGCACAACCCCACACAACCGTCATCTACACGCTGCGAAATATTGCACTTCAGGATCTACCTTGGAATGTCAATTCAAATAAACAACAGAGACAAATGCAAAGAATTTAAAACATACTGTACCAAATTCTGTATTAAATATCGTAGTTAATATTTCAAATATATATTTCACAAAACCTGAGAAGTTTAATCATAAGGTTTGAGTGGTATAATCATATATCAAATGTGACATTAGTCGCATAAAACGATTCTCTGCGATAACTTTCCCAACCTCAAGTCATATAACTTATGGATTTAGTTTACAATGCAAATCTCATCTAAGCACACTTGGTCCCTAAACAATAACAGGTAGTTCTGCTATTTACTAAATGCAGTGTGAAAGACTGGCAGAAACAATATGAGCCGTGTTTAGAGAATCATGTCATTCTGGGGCGGGAGTCTTCGACCCCACGTTCAGTCCAAAAAACTTCTTCTTGCCTGGAGCGGCGGACTTCTCTGCAGACATGTCTCCGCTCTCACTGTAGCAGCTACTCAAGAAGTTTATGACGTTGACGAATATGAATGAAGCGAAGAACAGCGTGAGGACGATCCAAAGCGCCCGGTTTCGTCGGAAGAATTTGGGGCAAATCCGGTCAACGACCTCTAATGCCTCCTCAAACCTGCTGGAATAAGGAACAAAAGCAACATGACTAGAGATTTACTGAAGATGAAGTGACGGTCAAACACTTTGAAGTCAGAGTACCTGTTCGACTTCCTGTCTTTATCAGTATTTCCTCTGGTTTCCTCTTCAGACTCCTGCTTCTCTTCTGCTTTCTCTTGCTCCTCCTTCAGCTCCTGGAGTTCTTTAGATTTCTTAAGTCCTTCTTGGTATCTACAGTGAAGTTAATTATAATATAGTTGATTAATTAATGTACACTCTAAAAAAATGCTGAGTTAAAAACAACCCAAGTTGGGTTAAAAATGGAGAAACTCAGTGATTGGGTTGTTTTAACCCAGCGGTTGGGTTAAATGTTTGACCCAACCTGCTGGGCAGTTTTATTTAACCCAACTATTGTATAAAAATTACTATGTGGCTGAATGAATCCAAAATAGGTTGGAAATCAAATAATATGTTCGCCTTTTGATTATTGTTGCCTCTAGTAATTATGTGTCTGATTTTTAATTTCCAACATATTTTGGGTTCATTTTAAGCCAGCCATATAGTCATTTTTAAACAATAGTTGGGCTAAATAAAACTGCCCTGCACTTTGGGCAAACATTTAACCCAACCACTGGGTTTGTCCATTTTCAACCTAACTTGGGTAATTGTAATAATATTTTACAAAATTACTGTTTTTACTGTATCAAATAAATGCAGCCTTGGTGAGCAGAAGAGACTTCTTTCAAAAACATAAAAAAAACTGACAAACCCCAAGATTTACAACACTAGTGTTCACCGATCAGGCATAACATTATGAGCACTGACAGGTGAAGTGAATAACACTGATTATCTCTTCATCACGGTTCCTGTTAGTGGGTGGATATATTAGACAGCAAGTGAACATTTTGTCCTCAAAGTTGATGTGTTAGAAGCAGGAAAAATGGGCAAGTTTAAGGATTTGAGTGAGTTTGACAAGGACCAAATTGTGATGGCTAGACGACTGGGTCAGAGCATCTCCAAAACTGCAGCTCTTGTGGGGTGTTCCCGGTCTGCAGTGGTCAGTATCTATCAAAAGTGCTCCAAGGAAGGAACAGTGGTGAACCGGCGACAGGGTCATGGGCGGCCAAGGGTCATTGATGCCTAAGACCAGTCAGGGTGCCCATGCTGACCTCTGTCCACCACCGAAAGAGCCAACAGTGGACACGTGAGCATCAGAACTGGACCATGGAGCAATGGAAGAAGGTGGCCTGGTCTGATGAATCACGTTTTCTTTTACATCACGTGGATGGCCGGGTGCGTGTGCGTCGCTTACTTGTAGAACACATGGCACCAGGATGCACTATGGGAAGAAGGCAAGCCGGCGGAGGCAGTGTGATGCTTTGGGCAATGTCCTGCTGGGAAACCTTGGGTCCTGCCATCCATGTGGATGTTACTTTGACACGTACCACCTACCTAAGCATTGATGCAGACCATGTACTCCCTTTCATGGAAACGGTATTCCCTCCTTTCAGCAGGATAATGTGTCCTGACACAAAGCAAAAATGGTTCAGGAATGGTTTGAGGAGCACAACAACGAGTTTGAGATGTTGACTTGGCCTCCAAATTCCCCAGATCTCAATCCAATCGAGTATCTGTGGGATGTGCTGAACAAACAAGTCCGATCCATGGAGGCTCCACCTCGCATCTTACAGGACTTAAAGGATCTACTGCTAACATCTTGGTGTCAGATACCACAGCACACCTTCAGGGGTCTAGTGGAGTCCATGCCTCGACGGGTCAGGGCTATTTTGGCAGCAAAAGGGGGACCAACATAATATTAGGAAGGTGGCCATAATGTTATGCCTGATCAGTGTATATTTGCCTCAAGCTCAATTGTTCAATTTTTTTGCAAAAAAAGATCATTCTTGGCATAAAGCACAAGAATGACTGTAAATAATGTGGTGCAGTGCAATGTTTGCTTGCTATCTAATAAAGCTTGCTTTTTTTGCATCTTCAAATCTGTTACATTCAGTGTATGATTCATTATAAGGCAAACCAGAAATCAGATGTCTATTAAAATTTTAAGCAGCCTTATGAATTCCAAGCTTACAGGGTTGAAATAATGCAGTGCTATAACTGGGTTACACTTTATTTCCACGGTACACTATAGACATTCTGCTAACTATTAGTAACTTTGCAACTACATGTCAACTAGCAGTCATTAGAGTATTAGTAGACTGTCAGCTTAATATCTGATAACACTTTATTTTGATGCTCCTCAAAAGACATTCTACCAAGTACCAAATAAGTAACATGTCAGCTTATTCTACTAACCTGAACCACCTACTAATCCTCTTATGAGAGTTAGTTGATATGTAGTTACTTATAGTTAGCAGAATGTCTAAAGTTGACATCGAAATGAAGTGTAATCCACATATTTGTTGGCAACTAATCAATATTGAGAAGGAAACATCCTACTACAGTGGTCCTCAATTTTCCCTAAGGTTGGTTACCTTTTGGTTTTCAAAAGAAGTGATAAAAATTCCACTGTTTTCAGAGAATGTTTTGCAATTATGCAACTGTATGATATGTAACTATTAACTGTGCAGCCGAACAGATTCATTCAAGCGTTCAGTAGTGTCAGGGGTGTTACCCTTTATTATACGCTTCTTCAATCTTGGCTTTGATCTCGTCTGTAATCTTCTCAGGACTGCAGACAACTTTAGTTGGCGTTGCTTCACTTTCCTGCTCCGTCAGAGGGTTTCCACTGCTTTGTTTCACATAGGAAAGGAGAGACAGGGATGGAGCAATAAAAAAAATTGCCATTACGCAGATGTGTGCAAACAACAGAACTGGCTCTCATAGTTCATAACCATGGGTAATAACAAAAATAACCTCTGCCCTATAGGAGATTCTTAAATGCCACTGAAAGTTACATGGCACACATTCCACTTCAGCTCTGACAAAAGTGAGACATGAAATGTTTAAACATGTCCTTTGGGAGGTCTTTAAACATCACTCGCTTTAGAATAGCACGCATGTTACCAGATTGTTATTGTCTGTCTGTCTTTGAGTTAAAACCCGGCATTTGGATATGACAGTATGGTGACGAGCTCTTTGCCTTTTCTTACTAAAACAATATGGTCGGACACTGATGACTGCTTTTTGTCAAACGTTCCTGTCCAAATGTTTAGATTTAATCACAAAATAGGATGTAAAATTGACTGCAGATGGGACTTTTGTGGGATTCTTGTGTGCTATTTTAAGCACACAGAAAAAACAAGAAGGTTGGATAAGTTACAATCTTTCATTTGCCATGCAAATAAAGGTTCTTTACTGGCATCTGCGGTTCCATGGAACCACTCTTAAAAATAAAGATTCCAAAAGGGGGTTTTCACAGCAATACCATAGAACCACCAAATGTTCAAGTGAACATTTCTTAAAAGAATCATTTTTTTCTTAGTGTGGAGAACATTTTAATAATCTGAAGAACCTTTTTCCACTATAAAGGTTCTAAGGGTTTTTCATGGAATCATTGATGCCAATAAAGAACCTTTTTTCCATTGCACAAAAGGTTCTTTATAGTGGAAAAAGGTTCTTTAGATTATTTATTAAGTTCTGCACATAAAAAATAGTTATTTTAAGAAGTGTTCACTTAAGGCAGTGACACACCAAGACGACGTCAAAGAATAATGGCGACGATAGCCAACTGTGTTCTTGTCTCGCGTTGCCTGCATCTGTGCCAAAAAGCTGTGCTTGAACACACTGCAAAGACTACAGACGACTGTCAACTAGCATGTGCGTTCTATGCCTGCCAGTGTTGCTAGATTAGGCAGTTTCTGCCCAATTGGGTGGTTTTGAAATTGATTGTGTGGGTAGACAAAATTTGGGTTTGGTCTCAGTTTGGCGGTTTTCAAACATAAAAATGTTATAGGCGAATTGGTTAACAAACAAAACCCTAGTGTGCATGCACTCCATCCAATCAGTCATCGTGACGTTACTAAATACACACCCAACTGGTGTTGACATCGCTCAACGAGCCCGCACTTTTAAGGCCCGTTCACAACACCAAGAACGATAACTATAACCATATTAGCATCCACACCAAGGAACGATAACGGCCTGTTTATTCTAAGCTTGCAGTTTCAAAGTGTGTACTGTACAACATTAAACATGTTTTGCTGTTCTTGTTGCATTTACAGGAGTTTAACCAGCAGATGTCCTCGACATGCTATGTTTCGAGTGAATAGCTAGTGTAATCGATCTAATCTAACAGTGAATTTAGCTGACGTAGTCGACATAATAAAAACTATGTCTTCAAAAGGAAGCAAGACAATATTGTCTGGATACCTGAGGTAATTTTATGTTACACTCTTTGCTAGCCTGGCATAATGATCTCATCTCCATCTTCTCAGCATTTATTCCGAGGGTATGAGTGATTGTTTTCCATATATCCATTTTCTTTAAAGTATCTTTGAAAAGGGGGTTTGACTTGTCAAACAGTGGTGGCTTTTTCTGGATCTCAGTGATTAACTTCTCTGCAATGTCGTCCGCCATTTTAAATGTACGAGCTCTTAAATTCGAATAGATTCTGATTGGCTGTCAGTGTTTTATCGTTCAACAGCTGGAAAAAAAAAATTCTGAAAGTGATCCCAATGATATCATTCCTCATATCGTTATCGTTATAGTTTTGATGTGGACAGTGCTCTTCTTTTATATTTAGAACGATTTTTAGAACTATATCTTTATCGTTATCTTTATAGTTATCGTTCTTGGTGTGAATGGGCCTTTAAGCAACAAGCATGTTGCTGATACCCAGATAGCCTTAAGCAACAAGCATGTTGCCAATAACCTGACAGAATTTAAGCAATGAGTCCTTGGTGTGAATGGGCCTTTAGCCAATCAAGAGTGATAACAGGCAGACGTGATGATTCATAACATGAGTGACTGTTTTTAGCGTGATAAGGGTATTTTCGCCATTCAAAAGAGAAACAGAAACTAGGACTGCAGATATACCAACCAAAAGATACACCCAAAGCAGCACCAATCTTCATTCCAGAAGGTTCATGTTGTCAGGAAATTATTAGCATATTGGAATGCTCAGGTAAGACGACAAATTTAGAACAGATTTGCTCGCTTTCATTACATTTTCTTTTATTCTCGTGCACTGACTAGTTCGCTAAACTGAACAGCCAATCAGAGCGATCTCTCTCACCGACGGCCCGATGCCGATTCAACATGCTGAATAGTGCAAACTGCTGCCAACGTGAGCCCGACTACAGCTGATGTGTGGAACACACCACAAAAACTAGCCCAACCGATGCTCACCGATGGCCGACCGTCGACTTGGTGTGTCACGGCCTTTAAAGGTTCTCTGGAGCACACCAAATAGTTCTTCTATGGCATCTCTGCAAAAATTCCCTTTAGGAACTAGGGCTGCGACAAATCGATGCTTCTCGATTCCTCGATTCCTTGAAATGCATCGTGATTCTCTCTTGAATTGATTCTGAGCTTAGTTTTTAACATCAGATGGTGCTCTAGGCTAGTTTTTAACCACACACACAAATGCTCATGAAGAAGAGCACTCTTGCATTCGGCTGAGTCTGAGAATGTACTTGCACCTCAGAATGCTTTTATGACACTAGATTAATGTAAACACAGTCCACTGCGAACACCCTTGTACTTTGCTTCTACCTTTTCGAGCTTTATGAATGATTATTGAGAGAATTGTGATACATACAGAAAATATCAGAATCGATCCAGAATCATTTCTCGATTCGCAAGGCATTGATTTATTTTCCCAGCCCTATTAGGAACCTGGAATAAGCTTCTTTAGATGGGCTTCCTATCCACCATGTAAACATGTAACACTCTCCTGATGTGAATATATTGATATGGCTCAAATTGATGAAATGTTTTAAGAAAACTGAGGTGACCTAGGTTGTCTAGGAATACAGTACATTTCCAAAGCATAACTTGATGAATGCGTGATTATGACAAAGTCGAGAAAGGCAGTGACTTACGGTTTGTCAGGCACATCTTGTTGTGTAGGGTCTGACGAACTGCCATTCTTAACGGTGTTTGCCTCACACTTAAAACAAAAGTAGAATACAATCAAGTACAAAATCCTGAAGGTCTCATTTTGATGAATGACTTTGGCCTCAAATGGTCACCTTGATAATATGTCACATGTAGGAAACTTAAAGATAAAGCATAATTGATTACACGTGTCTGCTGACAGGCTACAACATAATAGCTGATGAGGAAATGTGCTTGAGATAGGACTCACCAACACAGGAAGTGCACCAGGTGTAGGGCCAGCGGTGACTGGCGTCTGCCCGGGGATGTTCAGTAGATTAAACTTGGGAACTACAGCTACACTGACTCTCCGTCTGGGCAAAGCCTTAAAGAGACAAGGACACACTTCTGAAATGGAATACTTTCATCATATGAACACTGTTACTCACGTTCTCTCCCTCTCTGATCTACATTATTGGTACATGATTAAAAATAAAGGATTTTCAATGGTTGTTTGCAACACCTTTGGTTCAGAAATCATCTTTTTAGAGATTTAAAAAAGATTACATTACAGTGTACTTTTTATCAGAAGAAAAGTGAAGCCCAACATGGTTCTTTGCATGTCCAGGTTTTCTATGAACCATGAAACTTAAAGATCCCATGAAAAAATTGGAGATTTATTGCTTTCAGGCTTCTTTGAATTCTTTAAGAACAGACTTCTGCCTACCTTTCCCATTTGCAGAGACATTGATCTTGATGTACGTGGAACACCATCATCTGTAGGAAATACATAAGTGAAATATGGAACAGGAACAGGCATGTTTTGGGGGAAAAAAATTGTGGTTTTGAAGCCCTGGATGATGGTTTACCTCCAGTGTCTATTGAACCAGCGTAGCAGCGGTTGGAGTTTTGGTTGGCGAGCTTCTTAAACTCCATCAGCTCAGCGTGGTCCTTCTCATACGTCCTCTTCAGATTCTCCACGTACTGCATCATGACCTCTGTGGCCTTGTTCATTCTCTTCTCCTGCCACGGCCGAAGCAAGGGCAAATTATCATATGCACAATCCACTGGGTTTTTTGGTCAAAAAATGAAAAAGGTAACTAACTTTTTTTGTTACATTTCTCACTTCTTTTCTCAGAATTACGAGATATAAATGAGAAAAAGGTCAGAACTGCGAGATATAAACTCACAATTGTAATTTACCTCAATTTTGAGGAAAAAAGTTAGAATTACCTATTTTATTTTTGATTCCATGGCGGAAACAAGCTTACATACAAGATGATATTCAAATAAAAAGGATATAGTATTGCTAGGTCTCTGGTTAATTTTGTTGCTGGACTAGCAAGGATGTTAATTCAGGGTCATGTCTTAAATGATGTTAAGAAAATGATCAGTCCATGACACACACTCATTTTAGGTCAGTATGGTTGTCAGGTTACTTAACTGGTATCTACTATGCAAAAGAGGACTTAATATGCATTTGTTAAAATAAATGTGATGTGTATTAAGGGTGTTAATGAGATGATCATTCTAATATAAAGGCATCAGCAACACCCTCAAAAATATTCATATCAGGTCCTACGCCTTCCCTATTCTACTTACGGAAAAAAACTAAACTGGCGCCGCGTTCATTCCATAAGTAGAATAGGGAAGGCGTAGGACATTCAGCGTAAGCGTTATGAAGAATGCGGAAGCGGAAAGTACGTTCAAGGCGATATTTTGCTTATAAAGCATAAACCGTTGTATTTTTTTCGAAAATGACCGATCGATTCGCTAGATAAGACCCTTATTTCTCATCTGGGATCGTGTAGAACAATTTGAAGCTGCAGGGAAACTAATTATGACCTTCAACTGTTTGGTGCCCATTGAAGTCCACTATAAGGAGAAAAATCCTGGAATGTTTTCCTCAAAAACCTTCATTTCTTTTCGACTGACGAAAGAAAGACAAGAACATCTTAGATGACATGGGGGTGAGTAAATTTATCAGGAAAAGTGTATTTAAAAGTGGACTAATCCTTTAAGACATGATCCTCGACAAGACAGCATTTTGACATCATTTTGTGTGAATATGTCTGTTCAAGCTCAGGAAGTCGTGAAAGAGCATTCCCGCTCCGTGAGATGTGGCGTTTGAGTACCAAACTGAGAGACGCGGGTACTTTCGCGTCTACGTGCGCTTGAATATTTAAATTGGCAAGGGTTATAATGGACAAATTATCAACTTCTGTGAAGATGCAGCACTGGCCCGATCGGGCAAGTAACAGTTCTGTTAACTGGCCTGAGAGTCTTTCAAGCTGGCTCCGGGCCATCGGTCAGTCCTTATTGTCGAGCCCTGCATTTACAGTTGCTCATGGGCGAAATCCAGTCATTTCAATAGGAATCTGTGGATGAGTTTCATGTAAGGGTGAAAAAGTTCCCCATGCAGATTTCATGTATGTTTGTTCAGTGCAGCTGAACTTCATATATCTCTATGCTATTGACAACGGACCTGTTTTTGCATGCAACATTTTGCTAAAGTGACCATATCTTGAGGGTGAAAAAGTTCCTCACTCAGATTCCGCATCGAGTTCAGTTGGTTACGTGAATTCGCCACTTTGACCAACAAAAAGCTGCTTGGCTTGAAAGTGACTTCTGTGTGAGCTGTGCTTCATACATCGCTACACTATCGAACAATTGAGCTTTTTTGCCTGCAAAATTTGTGACCGCAGCTTTATGAAGCTGCAATGATGAGCATCTCACCTGCCGCACGGCTCCAACCATTTCAGCCCTGCTGGAGAGGCGGTTGGTCAGGCGATGCAATACGGTGATCGTTTCTAAGAGTTGCTGGTAAAACTCACGCTGATCAATATTCTGCCACAGTGACAATGTTCTCTGGAATGGGATGCAGACCAACAAACGAAAAAAATCAATCTATATTCCAGTTTATTCCCAACATGTGTGTTTATGCAGGCTCTTTGCATTCAGGTCTGACCTTGAAACTGCTTTTAAACTCTTCCAGTTCCTTCTCCGTGTTTTCCTCAGTCAGGCTGCGCTCCCTTTCCGCCTGTTTCAGCCGTGACTCCAGCGTGTAATTGTCGTTGCGGAATGCCAGGGACAGCTGCACAAAGGCGTTCTGCAGGGAGAAGACAGCAAACACGCATCAATTCATTGTGAAATTATTTGTCACTGTGAAAACACTTGCATCAACTGATCCATTTGTTTTCACATGTTTATGAGTCAATAAGCCTCTGGCACAGTGGAAAAGATAAATGCAGAAATCATTCAGTAAAGTAGTTACTTTACAATAAGTGTCATTGTCAGGAAGTGCTGTGTGTCTTATATTTAACAGGATATTGAATTTAGTCACATTAATTGATTCATTTGATTTAGTTTGTAATGCAGAAGAAATTTTAATGAACAATGTTAATTTTATCAGAAAAATGGTGAGCATTTAAAGAGGTCATGAACTGCATTGTTTTATTGTATTATAATGTTTCCTGGGGTGCACTTATAATGCTAGTTTGATTTTTAGATTAAAAATGGTCATAATTTAGAAATAAAAGGCATTTTTCCTACCCTGATTTTAGCCCTCTGATTTGAACGCTCTGTTTTAAGGGGCGTGTCTGTGTGAGACTTCAGTGTAAACGCCCACTGCTGTGATTGGCTAACATCTTTGCATATGAAATAGCTAAGTATTAGACTTTCTTATTTTAGTGCATTTTTACTATTACAGCTCTCAAGGTTAACTAATCGTGAAAAGTGCTGCATTACATTTAGATCTATGGCATTATATTTAGATCGTGGCAGGAAAGGTTGCAGTGATGAACATTGTAGTCGATCACAGACATGTTGTTGAGCTCATGAAAGCAGTGATCTCGTCATTGCAACTCAATTTCTGCACACTAACGAATGCTTTCATCATAACTAACAGTGCAAACACTATGTAACTAAGAGATTCATTAAATAAAATGGGAGTTTTGGCACGAGTCCAGAACTCAGTCACTGATAAACTTGTGCTGTTTGATTGACAGCTCCAGCGATTGTAAAGGGAGCGTTCTTTGATCACTTTCTATATATAATTTAAATAACAGATTATTTTCATCCAACTAAGAGAAACAAGGTGAATTGACCGTTTAGTCACTGGTTTGATTTACTGACACATAGACAAAGAACATCTGATTGTACATGAATCATTAATATCAGATCAGGCATTAGAATTAACACAGTTACTGACATGTTGTCGCATTACTGTCGAGTCCATATCGTAAAAGTCTGTAAAAGCCTGCGCTGAAATGCGACTGAATTACCAAAGAATCCACAGTGAAATGAACCGAATACAAATAAATAAAGCTCAACTGAGACATTCAAATTGTTGAAAAAAATTGCTCAAAGCTCAAGGAAAATTTGATTTCTCAGTTCATGACCCCTTTAAAGACATGTATAGATACAGTAAAAATAAACTAAAATAAAAAAAATATATATGTAAAAAAATTACATTGAAAATGATAATTAAACACCATGCTTCCACTGTCTGTAGCTTTTCTTTAAATACTAATATTTCTGAGAACATTCAGAATTATTAAGAAAATTATATACTGTATAAAAAAGTTAATAAATAATGTGGTGTTTTCAAAATTGGGGTAGTAGTAGAAATAATAATAACAATAAATACTATTCAGGTACAAACCATGACCCTGAGCATGACCTATAACTTTTACAGATTATATAAAAAGATTTCAAATATAATATTTATTGTGAAAAATACACTACTGTTCGGTTTTTGAAAAAAAGTCTCACCAAGGCTGCATTTATGTAATCAAAAATACAGTGAAAACTGTAATATTGTGAAATATTTGTACAATTTGAAAGACCTGTTTTCTATTTGAATGTATGTTAAAATGTAATTTATTCCTGTGATCAAAGCTGAATTTTCAGCATCATTACTCCAGTCTTCAGTGTCACATGATCCTTCAGAAATCAATCTAATATGATGATTTGCTGCTCAAGAAACATTTGTGCTCAATTACATATTTGTTCATATTTTTGTGGAAACTTTTGATCAATTTAATGTGTCCTTGCTGAATAAAATCTTTCTTTCTGTCAAAAAATACTGTACCGAACCCAAACTTTTGAATGATAGTGTACATTTAATTTGTCGATTTTGTAGGGTTTAATACACAGACTTCTCTAATACACATCACAGATGAACCTGACTTGACATGAGGTTGTGCTTTTAAGAACAATCTGCATCTAACTGGAGCAGGACCAAGGGAAGATCAAAGAGAGCAGCAGCAGTAAAGCCTGTATTGTTTGAATATTAAAGAGGAAAGTACGTCCAGCCCTTGACCCTCACTAGCGTCATCCTGGGAGCAGATTGTATTCACAAAGGCATGTTAATTTCCTCACAGGGGACAGGAACTCACTAAAACCCATCAAATTGCCATGTCCTAAGCCAGGCTCAGCCATGGCCTTCACTTACATATCAAACAGCCTCATTCTGGAAAACACTTTACTGAACTAGTGCAGCTGTGATACAGTTATGACAACATAATGATTCCTGCACCCCTGGACTGTATTTTCTTTGATTATAAATGGAGTCCAAAATTAACAAGGGCCAAACCAGTAAAAATGGTTAAATAATCTCATTGTCATAGGGACGTTTTTTTTTTAAAAGAAAAATAAATCTAAGTACAATTTTACACACACACATACACATATTATATATATATATACATTATATATATATATATCAAAAATATACACACCTCAACTTCCTTCTCTGAGAGCGGGGGTGCACTGCAACAAAAAAAGAGGGGAACAGAAAAAACAATGTTATGGTTGTAAGGTTTTTTGGGGCTTTTATTTCTATTTTGAAATGATGGATTTATGAGCGTACCAGCCAGGTAAACCTCTGTGAAGTTTGAGCTTGCGTAGCATGACATCTGAAATGTTGGGCATAGCGTCAGGTTTCTCTTTGGCCTCCTCTTCACTGGGACAGCTTGTGAGTGGAGAGGGTGGACCTGAAAGATGAACCAATTACTAAGATTAACGCAGCATATCTAACCCTCTGGTGTTGTTCATTTCGGGGTCTCATGTGTGTTGTTCACGGTCAAAAGTGACGGAACACCTGCAATGTAACCTTTTTTTATTTTCAGTAAAATCAATGCAATATTTTTTTGTTCAATAATATTTTTTCTTTTTTTGTGTATTTTGAGAGAATTTCTTGGTACTAATTAATATTTATGCAATAATTATGAAAAAAAAAATGTCCCCATTGAAAATAATTCAAATGTTTTATATTACATTTCAATTAAAGCTGTATTTTACGTTAAAATAGAGACAATGGGCCCTATTTTAACGATATTTTAATGATCTAAGCGCATGGTCGTGGGCGTGTCCGAATCCTTTTGCTAGTTTAATGATGGAAACAATTGATGCATGGTCCAAACGGGTTGTTCGTAGTCTCTTAATGAGTCATGAGTTTTGGGCGTAACGTGCAATAAACCAATCAGAGTCTCATCTCCCATTCCCTTTAAAAGCCAGTTGCGCTCGTGCCATAGTGGATTGCTATTTACATGGCGAAATATAGACACCCTCAACCTGACGAGTCAGTTTAAATACATGTGTGTTTGCCACGATTGGTCAAATAATTCACCAATTTAATTTGTCATTACTGCAAATAGGTAATTCTGATTCATGCAATGACTATCCATTATAACATCTAGACATTTTTATCTTTATGTATACAATAATAATCTTTTACATTGTAATCCTTTTATGTTTAATATTTGGCATGTTTGTGTGCTGTGTGTGCAACAAGCAGAGTGTACGCGCGTTATGCACCCGCCTAACGCACCCTTAAAAAGATGCAGTGCGTAAATTTTAGCGCCATCTAGCGGTGAGGTTTCGAATTGCAATATAGAGAAGCTACGGTGGCCAACACAGGACAAAGATGTCGTCGTCTGAGACAGAAGAGAGTAGCCAGTCAAGCAAACGCGCTCTGTAGAGCAGTTTGTCCATTTAGGGCTACTGTAGAAACATGGCGGCGCAAATATTATATTGCATTTCTGTCAATAGATCCTCCTAAATATTACACAGTGGACCTTTAAATAACACAACAACAACAAAAAAAACTAAACAAAAAAAAACTGCAGCATTGACTTTAGAGCAGGTTTTTGTTGGTCAATGGTGCAGTCGTTTTCAGTTGCCTCAAAGTAGCAACACGCCAACAATGCACCTGAAACTAGCAAAAAACACTTGCATCGCGCCTGGCGCCATATTGCGACGGGTTTATGATAGGGCTCAAAGCCTTTAAAATCCAGTTTTTGAAGGCAGATTAGTGCCATCTGGTGGGAATAAAAAAAGAAAAACATCTGTAATGCCATGGTGTAACTAATAGGTTCCTATATAGCTCTATATAAAAAGGCTTATAAATTCTCTAGCTGTTTTTAGACATAAATACTTTCTTAAAAATCCTCGATTGCAATTTACCTGTCTCGAGTAACCGGCAAAATACTGGAAGTGGTGCATTCCACGGACGAGAATCCGTGAACTGCATTATTAGACCATTTCTAAGGCTGCACGATATATTAAAACCAATTAAAAATCATATTATAGCATAGCGCTATTGTGAATTAACAAAGGCTGCGATTAAATAAAAAAAAGCTGATATGCGCTTTATTTACATGCATGTTGGTTCCGTGCGTCTCACAGCGGCTCAGTTCACAGTAAATGCTGCTCCACATGAACTGTTATCATTTACATTGAGCGCGTCTCAAACTCCATCTCTTCATATGCTGTGAGTTTGGGTTGCTTATAACGTTCATCTCAGAGCACAACCTGCGGCAATTCATCAGATTTGTAAGGTAAATCATTTATAAACCTACGCCAAAACAGGAGAATGCATCAATATGTTTCTAAATATGCAAACTGTTCATCGCGATTTCTAAATAAAAGTTTAAACCCTCGCTCTGAATTTGCCTGTTTTGATGTCCACATGTTCATGTTCAAGAAATCTCAGTGGCTGTAGCATTTCTATCATGAAGAAGTTGTCAAATATTAAAGATTAAGTAAGCATTTGAATTAAATGTCGTTTGGACAATTTTAAACAAGGATTTGATCTGCTGTAAAGTGTAACAACACCAGGCCGTTGGCGCCCTCTGCAGGCATTAGTTATAATATATAATAATGTACATAAGATGATTTAGTTTGTATTATGTATTTTAATAGTGTTGTTCTATAAAACCATATGATTACTTGCTTTTGATACTTTATTTGAACCAAATATTATATCCTCATATGTATTTTAAGTCATTTTAAAGGCTTAGGTCTATTTTTATTACCACACACAAAAAAAAAGATTACTCGATTAATCGTCAAAACAATCGACCCATTACTCGATAACCAAAGTAATCATTAATGACAGCCCTAGTAAACTGTATTTTCATTTTGGGTGAACTATCCTTTTAAACCAACAATATATACAAAAGTAAGCTGCAATAAGCTTATGCACAGACTGACTCAAGATCACACCTCGTTCCTGCTCGGCTGTTTCACTCAGGTCAGGAAGCTTTGAGCTGGAGATGCTCTGGTTACGCATCAGTTTGTGCTCCTAGAAGAGGAATGAAAACCATTAACCAACTTTCAAATTGCTAAATCAGGGACATAACATTTCCTTTACTCTGCCAACTGGGCTCAAATCTCAGAGAAAGCCACATTAAACTACTGAATTGGTTATCAGGTCAGCCAAAGACAACAAAGGATTACCTCACGCAATGTGGACAGTTTCTGAACGTTCACAGGAGGCACAGGGAAGTCCTTGTACCCGGAGGACTTAAACAGAGACTCCCTTGATTTGTCAGGGAAGGACAGACTCTCCTCGCCTTTGGGAGCAGCATTCCTCTTGTTCATGGAGCCCACCGTGTCCCAGGAGACGGCTCTCATCAGAGGTGGGAAGGCCCCTATTGTTTTGATTTCGGCCGTGCACGGGGCTTGCTGTGTGGGTGGCCGGGGGACGGGTTTGGCGACCCCTGTAGCTGGAGGTTGACTGACACCACGGCCAGGAGTCTCCTCCTTTTTCTGGGATGTGTGTTCAGAGTTCTTCCCCTTGTCCACTGTTCCATGATGGTCTGGCTTCTCCTTCTGAACCACAGCGGGATCTCTGGCTGGTACAGCGGTGGCATAACGCGGGGTTAAAGTTCCAGAAGACACCTTTCTCTTGTCGCTAGGCATCCACTCCACTAGCCTCATGAAGGTCTGAGGAAAACAAACAAAAAAAGAGTGAATTTAATGATTAAGGAAAGAACAAGTGCATGAAGTGCATGCAACAGATGTGTGGTATTTATGTTGTTTCTTTTGTGTTCATGTGCAGCAGTCGGCTGAAAAGTGGCCTTTTGCTTCCAGTTTTGAATTTGATTTTGTCATTAAAATTCATGTTAAAGATTAGCTGGTTCCCACTTGCTTCTTCCCCACACTACAATCTGTGTTACAATTTCATTCAGTTCACACTTAAGTATATTCTTTCTTTAATAAGCTACTAAAAATATGCTAATGTCTACTTCTTTTTCACAACGGACCCAATCATTTCAGTCGAAAAGTCAGTTTGAACTGTTTGTGCAATACTCAATGTCAGTGGCAGCTGGTGCTAAACATTTTTTTTTGAGGGGGCGCAAACAAACTGAATCACACTGCAGGACTGAATGTAACTGTTAAATAACTATTTAACAAGTTACATAGCTAAAAAAAAATGGAAGTTGAAAATTCAACTGTTAAAGCATGAAATAGGGTACCACGAATGAATTTGAGCTTAATGTGGGTATGCTATCAGTAATAAAGAAATCATTAAAAATTATCAGCCATTTATATAATTGCGATTCAGAAAAAAAAGGCCATAATTCTAATGTTGTCCTCTAGAGGGAGCCACAGAATAGCAAATCCTATAAGATCTCAGTTTAAAGACCGTGAAAATTGTTCAATTAATTGACTTGTAGTAAAAAAATTGCATATAAAGCCATTATAGTTTCATAAAAGTTTCCCTGTAGTCAATAATTTTATCCCTTAAAACTCATCTTTAATCATCAAAATGGCATATTTAAAAGTTTTTTCCTGAGAAAAAAAATTCTTCGTGCCTTAAAATAGCTTGAATGTAACTCTACACCCTTGCCTCATTTAATATACGCGGATCAATGAATATGCAAATGAGCCCCACCTCCACTCGCTCACGGCAGCTCAGAGATCCACTCGGTCAACTTACTGAGGTAAATGCAGCACAATGGTATCGCTTTTCACAACAGCGGACACATAGCCCCGGGGCGCCCCCATTGCTTGGAACAAAGCGATAGAGTGAAAAGTTTCCCACGTGCTGCACCGGGACGGCTTGTGGGGCATTCCCGCTTATATCATTGAACCGAGGTTCAAATGACCTGTGACGATTGGTTAAAGCCAGAACCAATGGTGAAAGTCTTTACGCGTGGAGACCCCGCCCCATTTTGGAGGTCACACCCCATTTTGGAGATCTCCGGTCTGCAGTTATACCTTCTTGGAGAAAATATATAAAAACAATATTGATTCACTAAAATCAAAAGTGGGAGGGGCGCATCTGAAACAAGCCAATTAGAGCTCAGCTTCAAGTCACATGCGTTTCAAAACTTTATGGACCGCACACACAAAACGAACAAAATACAATTATTTTTTTTTTTTAATAGGCGCTAACATAACTACCAGTCGAATAGCATGACTAAATAATATTATTTCGCAATATATATTTAACATTTTTTTTAACATGTTGAAGGAGCCTTCTTCTCTGGCTAACTTGAAGGGGGCAGAGCACAAGCGCACCCTATTGACCAGCCACCACTGCTCAGTGTAATGCAGATTTTGTGAGAATTTGTAAGTAAATGCAGTAAAACGTTGTTACTCATTTCACATGTACAAAAAATTATGGAAGCTTGTTTCCACCACTGAATAAAAAAATAAAAAAGTTAATTGCGAGTTTGCATCTCGCAATTCTGACTTTTTTTCTCAGAATGTGAGATATAAAGTTGCAATTGTGAGATATAAAGTCAGAATTGCAAAATATAAACTCACAATTCTGAGAAAAAAAGTCAGAATTGAGAAAGAAAGTCAGAATTGTGAGATGTGAAGTCGCAAGTGTCTATTTTTATTATTCCAAGCTTCCATAAAAAATGACTTCTTAAGACTCCATTAGAAAGGAAAAGGTCATGATGAACTAAATTGGGACTTTACTAACATTATAGTTTACAATGAAAAGGCAAAAAGAATAATATGGAGACTAATTAAAACTCACACATACAGTAATTGCAAATGTTTTAATATCTGAAACACTGAAGAAGGAAGATTATAGTGAGAAGAGCAGAAAGAATAACATGAGTTACACAAACCTCCTGCTCCGGCTTACTCGTATCCTCTTGGTCATGGGTAGATGGTACCTCCAGATGCTGACCATATACACAAACAAAAACAATCAAATATTTATCACCAGGGGGACACAATATTAACACAATATAGAAGCGACGCTCACCTGAATCATGGAGGGACTTGCTGGAGGAGTTGCGGTGACCTCAGGACCTGGTGGAGCAAACAAAACCATTTAGCTTAGATCAACCATGGAAAGAAACTCTGCAGGCAAATGTGACTGAAAGCACAGCATGGTACCTAGTTGTGAGGGTGCAGAGAGGGAACTGCTTCTGGATGGTCTGGGGGAGGAGCATGGCGTTGGGTTCGGGGAGAGAGCTGTAGCCCAAAGACAATGTTAGCCATTTTTGGACAAAGTTTGGAAATTACTTCGCTTTTCTCTTATCGACCTGAGAATATGCTCAAGTCAGTATGCTGTAGCTGCTGTGCAGGATAAAGGAGGAATTTTGGCTGCTGCTCAAGACATTTGAGGACATGCGGACGTGATGTTAAAGTCTGATAAGCAAGGAAGTCGCAAAAGCTGAAAATAAACAACCTGCTTCTGAAATAAACATTTCAAGATCGCAACAAAAACATTCACCACTTGGAAGAAGTTCTCTTCATTTTTAATATCAATGGGAAATTATTTTTATATAACCAAGTAATTCTTCAGCTGTCCAGTTGCTCAGATGACAACGGTGTTCAAAAATGAGTATTGCATTTACAATGGAAGTCTATGGGGTGTGACCGGGATAAACAATAAAGCAGTTCTCAAGCTATAGAAACAAGACATTGTACATGTTAAACCCTGTAACTTTCACATATTATACGCAAGGATACTAGAAAGGGACTGTATACATGGAGGAAAATTCATTGTTAACACACAACAGCCTAGAAAAGCACTGCTTGACTGAAACTGGAACATTATTGTTAAACTTCAAAATATTAAATAATTATAATGAATTGATCCTAGATCAGTGGTTCTCAACCCGTTTAACTCAAAAGCCCCTTACTGTCCAACACAAAACGCGAAGGCCCCCAAATATAGGCTAAATAAATTATTATATTTCTGTTGTAATTAATAACAAGAATGATTTTCCCCTTTTTAACATGGAGATAAACTAAATTAACCAAACACAATTTTGAGATTCCAGAAGTTTTAAAAACTGTATGTTCGTCAATAAAAACAAACGTTGCTGAGGGGAAAAATATGATTGCAATTTAAATGTAAGCATTTTAATCAATAAAGTCAGATTATTTTAATACATGACATTGTATTACTTTAACCATAAATAAACAAGTCATTGTTTATGTTTAGTTTCATTATGTTTTGGTTTCGTTTTCATTATTTTCCCTGTTTTGCCTAAGTTCTTGTTCATTGTTAGTTGCTTTGGTTTTTAATTGAGTTACACACCTGTTCCTTGTTCTGTTTATGATCTTCCCTTGTGTATTTAAAGGGGACCTATTATGCAAAATTCATGATAAGGTGTTTGAACACAAATGTCTGTCCTCGGTGTGTAAACAATGAACAGTCTCCATAGACTGTCTCCAGCATCTGAGTCACTGAGGACAACATGGTTGAATTTAAATTACGAAGGAAAGTGTCCAAAGAAAGTCGGTAAAGTGTCATATATTTGCGCATATTATTTTGCGCAAATATATAACTGCTTCAGTTCTGCTTCAGTTCAACGCTGGATTTGCACAAGATTAACATGATGGTACATGCTAGTTTATGAGTTGAATGAATCATCTTAACCCCACAGCAACTACATACTTCCTGAGTCTCTCCATCAGTGTCGACTCCGGTTTGAACAATGTGAGGCTGAACACCGTTACTGACAATCCTCATTTTGGCTGCGTGAGATTCTCCAGCTTTGTTGTTGTTGAGCAACCGAAGCGTGAGCTGTTAAAGCTCCCCCCTTTTCTGGAAAGCAGGCCGGGAGCAGCTGCTCATTTGCATTTAAAGGGACACACACAAATTTTTTTGCTCACACCCAAATAGGGGCAAATTTGACACGTTTTAATAAATGATATGTGGGGTATTTTGAGCTGAAACTTCACAGACACATTCTGGAGACACCAGAGACTTATATTACATCTTGTGGAAAGGTGCATAATAGGTCCCCTTTAAGCCCTTAGTTTGCCTCAGTTCTTTGTCTTGCGATAACGTTATGTTGGAGTGTGTAGTGTTTGATTTATCTTAGTGTTCATTAGAAATATTCTATTTGTTCATTCTTCATCATGCATCATCTCTCTTGTGAAATTAAATGAAATTAAGTTTAAATTATTTCTGCCAATCGATTAAAAAAATTAACAAATAATCACATTTTTTCCTGTAATTAATCGCGGTTAAAAACATTGGAGTTTTTAATATTTTTATATTGTAATAATTTCACAGTTACCCTCAAAATTAATGTAGAAACAATTTAAAGACGGTATATTTTAAATATTTGTTTAATGACATCTTTTTATGGATGAAGGCCAGTATCACTGATACTAATACTGCTACTGATGTCTCTATGAAATTTTTTTTTTAACATTAATTATAGACTTTTAACATTACAGTATAACTAAAAGCTGTCGATTTCAACATTTACGTGGCTTAAAAAAAAAAAAACATAATTTAAGTGAACTTAAAACAATCTTCACATAAACCCATCATAATAAATGTCATATTTACATGTGGCCTTCCTGTCTAACAGGTAGGAAATATACAGAAATTGAATAAAGTTATCAAACACTATACAGTCTCTCCTGCATAAATTTTTAATTAAATATAGATTAATCCTTATTAAAGCAACAATTTTCTCTGTTACCTTTGTTCTTTGATTAACATTAATGACAGACATCACAGCAACTGGTTTATTAGGCTGCTGTCACTTTAAGAGCTGCTGCTGCCAAAATCTGACTCAAATCTAATTTTCTCACTCTCTTTAAGGTCTTTTAAGATGTTATTTAACTCATTTAAGACTGCTTTTATGAGGATACTCGACAAAACAGGCATTTTGGCATAATCCTATGTGTTATTGTTTGTTCAAGCGCGAAACAGAACTCGAAACTGGCGCACGTTTTTCTGTGCACACGAGTCGTGTGTGTCACATGACACAACATTCATAGACAGCGCCTTCTCGATTGTCTTGTGGCACTTGAATGGTTTAAAAGCATTTGTGTGAATAAGAGCGTGTTCACATAATGTAACGCTAGCCAAATTATGACGGATGCTGCGTTAAATATGTTTAAAGGGTTAGTTCACCCAAAAATTAAAATAATGTCATTTATTACTCACCCTCATGCCGTTCCTCACCCGTAAGACCTTCGTTAATCTTCAGAACACAAATTAAGATATTTTTGTTGAAATCCGATGGCTCAGTGAGGCCTGCATAGCCAGCAATGACATTTCCTCTCTCAAGATCCATAAAGGTACTAAAAATATTTAAATCAGTTCATGTGAGTACAGTGGTTCAATATTAATATTATGAAGCGACGAGAATATTTTTGGTGCGGCAAAAATAAATAACAACGACTTATATAGTGATGGCCGATTTCAAAACACTGCTTCATGAAGCTTCGGAGCGTTATGAATCTTTTGTGTCGAATCATGATTCGGATCGCGTGTCAAACTGCCAAACTGCTGAAATCACGTGACTTTGGCGCTCCGAACCGCTGATTCGACACAAAAGATTCATAAAGCTCCGAAGCATGAAGCAGTGTTCTGAAATCGGCCATCACTATAAAAGTCGTTATTTTGTTTTTTTTTGGTGCACCAAAAATATTCTCGTCGCTTTATAATATTAATATTGAACCACTGTACTCACATGAACTGATTTAAATATGTTTTTAGTACCTTGATGGATCTTGAGAGAGGAAATGTCATTGCTCCCTATGCAGGCCTCAATGAGCCATCGGATTTCAACAAAAATATCTCAATTTGCATTCCGAAGATTAACAAAGGTCTTACGGGTGTGGAACGGCATGAGGGTGAGTAATAAATGACAGAATTGTAATTTTTTGGTGAACTAACCCTTTAACACGTTAAACTGAAAAAAATAATCTCATGTGTTAATGCGTACATTTTGACAGCCGTAGTTTAAATTTTAAGGCCCTCTGTGGTCCCCTGGTTGAGAAGCACTGTCCTAACCGGAGGTGTGATCATGTCGTACCTGTGGGGGAGTCAGAAAGGCTACAGGTGGAACGGCGGCCCCTGCGCTGCAGGAAGCGATCGCTGACTTTCTTGGCCTCCTCGAGCAGCTCCAGATTCTTCTGACGGTCCTCTTCAGATAACTGCAGCTCAGGAAGTTGATCCTTCACCAGGTCTATCACGTGACCATCATCATCTCAAACACAAGTGAGCACAGACAACCTAAGCACAGCTGTAAAACACACCACCCCGCCAACTCATCTCAAGGGAGAAACAAAGTTATCAAAGTAGAAGCATTCCAGTTATTTTTTACTCTTCCTTCTACTGCAGCCATCCATAATATATAATATAAGAATTCATCAAATTGAAACACATAAAGTTACATTACATGACTATTGCATATTATACCATATGAAAACATAATTATCTCCAAACACTACAAAATATCTAAAACAGTATCGTTACATGTATAGTTGCACATACCCACTGTGGTGATCGGACATGATGATGCAGAGTTTCGGGAGAGACGAGGCCTAGGGCTGTGTGGTCTGACACACACAGATTAAAATCACATCATGCCAGCACTGAAGAAGTTCACATTCAGCACAAGTACAAACAGTGACTTCTTTTATCAGCTTTTACACTGATTGAATTACTGAAACTGCTGTTTAAAGACTGATAAATAAAAATAGATTTTTAGGAATCCTTTAATGGATTTCTCCGACATCAATACCTTGCTTTCTCCAACGGACAGGACTCCTGCTTGTTGACTTGTCTTGGAAGCACAATAGCTGGTGGAGTCATGGGTACATTTATGTTGCTTTCGACTGGAGCGTACTGCAAAAGAAACACAAGTTTGCTTCACTGGCTGGCTGTAATTTTTTTGGTCACATTCTTGGAGAGTGGTGAGGCAGAGGGTTTTACATTTTTAAAACTGGACACTTTTACTTTGCAGAGTTCAAAATATTTAGCTAATTGTTCAATTTTGGCATGATAATGATAATTTAATAGGAGTTGGGGAATGTTCCCATTAAACTAAAATGTAATCCTGCCTGTTCCTGTCCTAATGCATTAAAAACTGTGTACACCTTTTGTATTCCCGGGCCTGTTTGGTTTATAAAACAGACATAACTTAATATTTTTCAGCTAAGCCCGTACTGTCAGATCAAGAAAACATCTTGGAGCGCTGCTTGCTGGAAGGACCTCCGTTTAGTAATCCCAGAAGGTGCTCTTTGGTTTGGTTTCAAACTTGTATTTTTTAACAAAAACAAAGAATCCAAGACATTTCTTCCAGTTCAAAAAAATGTTAAAAAGCATTTTTTTTTTCATTAATTAGTGAATGAACAAAAGTTGAAAAGCTTTGAATGTTACCATGTTTTTACCATGCTATTACTTCATTTACCCCCTTTTATTTATTAAAAAATTGAGAAATTCTTTGAAATTTCACATTTTTCAAGAACTACAGCCAGTGTGATGCAAGAAAAGACATATTTTTTATCAATATTCCTGAGAAATTTTATTTGAATATATCATTAGATTATATATCATATATCATAAATTATGTTTTATTAACGTAGTTCGGGAAGTCAAGTACAGAAGACAAGTATTCTGTGTTCGGGCCGATTACAGAGCTCGGAGCCCTCTCCCCGGACAGCATGCCAAATACGTTTACCAATTAATTTACCTGACTTATTTGTAAGTGTGAACTCGTGAATTACCAGTATGAACTCAACATTGACTTCAGTGGATTTAATTAAATTCATTTGAAACGTATAACTCATGACTGCTCAAAACTGTCTAAATTTATGAAACCTACATATTCTTTTTCTAACAAAACAATGTGTGTGAGTGTAGGAAAGAGGCTAAATGTATGTATGTTACAGAAATAATTTGAGACAAATCTAACTAACAGATATAAAAAAACAAACAAAAAAAAATGCATTGTGTAAATGTTCCCTTTTGGGACAAAACAGACCCAAACGCAAAAGGTGTAACAGGTTAGTTCAAATGGTTATATCTCTTACATTTTTTTGAACAAAAAATAAAATAAAATAAAATAAAATAAAATAAAATAAAATAAAATAAAATAAAATAAAATAAAATAAAATAAAATAAAATAAAATAAAATAAAATAAAAAAAATAAAATAAAATAAAATAAAATAAAATAAAATAAAATTCAATTTAATTCAATTAAATTAAATTAAAAATAAAAATAAAAATGACAGTCTTAACACACTTGCAAAGTTTCTTCTGTATCTCTTCCAGGGTCAGAACGGACCCGAATGCAAAAGGAGGTGTGACGAAAATGTATCGTTATAGAATAATCAGATAAAGGATGTCAAAAGTGACAAAACCTTGAACATAAACTTGAGAAACACACAGTGCAAAATATTTTTTGTCATGTTAATTTCCAGTAAATTTCCAGTTTTTAGAACAAGATACATATAAGAGAAGCAATTTTGGTTACTGGCTGATATCAGTGTTTTTTCAGTAGAGGCCGATATTGGATATTTTTAATAGTCAATATTTAATTGTTTCTATTTATGTTAAAAATTCATTATGATTCCAAATCATTTTCTAGTTTTAATATCATCCAGAATTTCAATATCGATGCATCGCGACATTCAGAGAGTATCACTGCGTCTGAAATCATGTTCTGTCTGAGTAAGTACTACATTTGAATTAAAATTTACTTTGCGACCGTTAAAAAAAGTATGCTGTATTTTGTTTGAATGTGGGGAGTATGAATGAAATTTGAACGTACTACATCCGCCATGTTGTTACTGTCATGTGATCTACCGCCGTCAGTTGTGTCGCTTCACTTCCATTCATAAATCCTCTCCCGTGGCCTCATGGGATAGTACATTTTCCATCAAATGTGCACTTCAGAATTTTGCCAGAAGTAGTAGGTCATTCGGGGACTTTTTACTATGTATTTGGACATACTACTCTTTTGGCATATATAGGAGGGAAGTAGTTGATTTTGAACACAGCGTATATCTTGAATTCCTACTTTATTGGCTAATAGTTTTTTGTTTTAGCTGTTTAAAGGGGTCATATTATGCTCAATTACAAGTTCATACACAAAAAATGCTGGCTTGTTTCAACCCAACTTTGGGTCAAATATGGACAAACCCAACCGTTGCAGCTTGACCCAAATTTGGGTTGAAACAACCCAGCGTTTTTTAGAGTGTAATTTAGTTTATTGGGTCTACTAGAATACATTTAAATCATTTAATGAAAATAATGCAAATTACATCATTTTAAAAAAAAGAAGAAGCTCTTAGCATGTGTTGAAAATTTAACGTCCCTTACCATAATGGGTGTGTATCAGCTCTGGGGGCTTCGCGAGGTGCTGTAAACCCTACTGTAACTACGCTATGTCATCTGTTTTGTTCGATCAGTTTGAGCTGATAGTCCGCAGTTTGATGTGATCCGATGTGACAGTCAAGAAGAACAAGCTGATCAAGTCAAACTACCTTCACACGCATGACTTGTGCAGGATGTTTCACAGTGTGTCATGTTCAGTACTGTTTATTTTCAATTTGATTAGACGTTCAGTTTATTTGTATCTGTCACATGTTCCTTTGTTCTTTTTCCCACCACTCGTCTGTCTCCCCGGTTACCATCGTTATAAGTTCATATGTGTCAGCTGTGTGTTAGTCATTATCCTCATTATGTCCACTACTTAAGTTGTACCTTCACCTTCAGTCTCTGTCTGACCTACATTGCGTTATGTTGTGTTCACCCAGCCTGTTGTGCTATTGTAATTAAACTTGGAGTATTTTGGATCAATTTGTCTTCATCTTCCTGCCGGAGCACAACGTATCCAGAAGATCGGACTGCCCAAGATGGACGAATGGGCCAAAATTGTTGTCATTGCTCAAGAGAGCACCAATTTTTTTTAACTTTCAATAACTTTTGTCATCATGCTGTCACCAGCCCTCTTGACATTGAAACTCTGAAGACCCTGTTCTGGATCAGGGCATCTTTTCACCACCATATTGACCTCTCAGACACCACAGGACTGAACTGGAGACTGTCATCAGGTGTCAGGAGAGCGTTGCGCCCCAATTCAGAGCACAGCCAGACCCAGAGTCCGTTTTACCACCAGCGACCGCAGAGAAGTCATGTGAACTCAGCGGCACCACCCACCGCGTCGAGCGAGCCAGAGCCAGAGGATAAGGGAACCGAGCTTGCCATTGCCCTGAATGCACTGCCCCAGTGTGGTTCTGACAAGGAGTGTAAGCCTGTGACACCAGTGGATGAGGGAACGGAAGCAGAGGACTGGCTGATGGACTTCAACAGGGACTTGTCAACTCCCACCCGATATCTGAATCTTCATCATTGTTTAAGGACACCATCATCACGTCTAGTCTCCTGTCACTTCCACCAACACAGAGCTCAGCCAGTCCTCTAGCCACATCGCTCTTGGATGATTGCAGCCTTATGCCATCTCTGGGGACACCCCGCCAGGACGTAAACCTGCAGGTCGAGCAATGACCAGCAGGGCCTTTAGAGGAGGATCCAGCGGCTCCGCCTCTGGCCTCGGATCCCTTCGTTCCATCTCGGCACATCGACCTGATGGCTCCACCCTGGCTCCTCCAGAGATCCTTGTCCGAGTGACTCCACTGGGTTCCCTCGTCCCGCCGGCTCCCCCTTGTTCTGTCGTCGTACATCCGGACATCCGGGCCATCTGCTGCGCTCTGTCCCTCCTCCCCGACAGCTACAGCGGGCTCCTTCCTCCCTCCGGGGTCACCTTTGTCCTCGGTCTCACCAGCGTCGTCCCTGTCAGGTACTCTGGCTCCGCCTATGACGCTCGACATCACCTGGGTCTCCTGCATCAGCGACGTCGCTCAGCTCCCTCGACCCTTGGTCTGCGCCTGTGGATCTACCGGCTCTGTCTCCGTTGGTCGTCCCCTCAGCCTCGTCACCACCTGGACTCCTCCCTCCCTCATCTCCACCATGGGCTGTCGGCACTGGGGAGCTCTGGGTCTGTGCCATCGGCCAATCACCATCATCGCCGCCAGATGATCGTCGTCCCACCATCCTTTCACCACTTCCAGCCATCATCCCTCCTCGTCTGCCTCTCACCATCTCTTCTCCATCACCTCATCCTCTTCCAAAGGGCCTTGTCAGAGGGGGCGAACTGTCATGTTCAGTACTGTTTAGTTTCAGTTTGATTGGACTTTCAGTTTGTATTTGTTCGGTTTCCCACCACTCGTCTGTCTCCCCGGTTACCATCATTATTAGTTCATATGTGTCAGCTGTGTGTTAGTCATTATCATCATTATGTCCACTACTTAAGTTGTACCTTCACATTCAGTCTCTGTCCAATCTATGTTGCGTTATGTTGTGTTCACCCAGCCTGTTGTAGTATTGTAATTAAACTTGGAGTATTTTGGATGGATTCGTCTTCATCTTCCTGCCTGAGCACCACGTTACACAGTGGTAATACTTCATTTTATACCTCTTACATTTAAGATGTGAAGTTATAACTGTCATTTATTCATCTGACCTTTCGTTTCAGAAAGCAGTCGTTAGAAAAATGGTGAGAACACAACAAAAGGTTGTGGTTGTATACTGCTGAGGAAGTGTTAAAAATATATTTTAACCAGCGTTTCCTAAGTACGTCTGCCTTAGGAAGACTGAAAAAAGGGGGTTAGATCCAGGGTGGAAAAAACGGCATCTCTTGGACATGGCAACAACATGCTACTAACGCAACTCAACCAGGCCTAACCCCCTTTTTTTGCATATGGCAGGAATTATTGAAATGAGGAATATTGTGACATGTTTGTTCCCGGAAGAGAACTCAAGACTACAATTGAGGCATTTCAGGGT
The DNA here is from genome assembly GCA_003731715.1 of Anabarilius grahami. Taxonomy (NCBI): domain Eukaryota; kingdom Metazoa; phylum Chordata; class Actinopteri; order Cypriniformes; family Xenocyprididae; genus Anabarilius; species Anabarilius grahami. The sequence goes on from RJVU01052005.1 coordinate 645,096, forward strand.
TCAGAAACTGATATGAAGAACTCCCTTTGGAGTGACTTTGTACTTTGCAGATCTTTTTCATGCTAAAACCGCAACATTACACAATAAATGCAAAAAAAAAAAACATAAGACTCCCTTAAATCTTTAATGTAGCTAAATTGTACTAGATTTGTGCTTGAAACAAGAAAAATGCCAACACGTAAACTAAATTCAAGATGTACTCTAAAACAAATCTGAATATTGTATGCAATTTTGCTTCTAAAGAAAAACAATCTTTTTTTCTTAACCGTAAAACAAGACCATGATTTTTGTAGTGGAAAAAGTTGAGAAATTAAGAGCAAACTCTGATTCAGTCCTGAGGAATTATGGAAAACATTCCAACTCTGCTGCAGCAGCTCTTTTTTTTTTTAGCCCCTGAAAAAAAAAACCCATACCAACTCAAAACACTTAGCTTTATCCCATGGGAAAAAACGACATGCTCTGATAACATCCCCTTTAAGAGAGGAAGCAAAATATTAGTCTTTGCAGTCGTCCAATTACACTTTTTCTTTTTTTTTTTTCTCAGTGTGATTCTGTAGCTACTGTTGATCTATGATTGATCTGTGATGACTTTTGATCTATATTTTACACATCTATATTTCTGTATTTATAAATAATTTATGTAAAAATACTTTTACTGCAGGACTACAATCTGTCCATAGTTAAAGAATCATTCTATTATAAAAATGTCATTCTCTGTGTGCAAAAAACCCTCTATAGCGCTCACTGACAGAGATTTACAACATGGTACGTAACATCAAGTGCTATCATACTTTCATACACAAGAACTATCATGTAAGCCCTTGCTGCCGTTCGGTACAGAGTGGAAGCTTTATTTGTTTGGCCTTTATTCTGGGATTAGATTACTGAAGTGTAATATGATTTTAAAGAGTGGTCTTATCTGAGTCCCAACCTTTTATGAGTCACTGCAAGAGTGGATTGAACTCACGCAAGAATAACAAAATGGCTATAATGAAACAACAACCCCTGACAGGCTTTGATGTTCAAACGGTCTGTGGTCTCCAAAAGGAAAACAGAACAGTAAATCCTGCTCGTGTCCTGAAGCTTGTCTTCAGTGGAGCAATAGTTCTTCTCAATCACAGGCCGTGACAGAGACATTCCTAACTGTGTAACGTGACATTTTCAAATATCCATTCTGTGAACATAAGGGTTTTGATGATATCTGAATCCTAACTGAGAGTGGAATGTTGTCTTTCAGGAAAAGATTAGTCATTTTCTTTCTCCTCAGCTGATCTAGGGATCATATGTCAGAGGTGATGTGATTAGTGAATTTTTTTTCTTTACACGTTATGTTTGGTTTTTTTCACCTCTATGTACTTATATAAAAAAATAATTGTTAGGTACAATGTACTTAATGTGTTCATGTTGTGCAAAACACTTGTGCTGCTATTGAGGTGGGATATGGTTAAGGTTAGGGACAGGTTTGGTGGTATGGGTAGGTTTAAAGGAATAGTTCACCCAGAAATGAAAATGCTGTCATTAATTACTCACCCTCATGTCATTCCAAATCTGTAAGACTTTTGTTCATCTTCGGAACACAAATGAAGATATTTTTAATAAAATCTGAATGATTTCTTTCCCTCCATAGACAGCTATGCAACTGACACTTTGTAGCTTCAAAAAGTTCATAAAGAGATCGTAAAAATAATCCAAATGAATTGAGTGGTTTAGTCCAAATTTTCTGAAGAGACTCGATCACTTTATATGATGAACAGATTGAATTTAGGCTTTGATTTACATAAACATTCATCAACTCATACATTAGTTATGATAAACAAGCTCAAGCATGTTTGTTTGACGCGTGCGAGAACCATTGAGGTTCTTTCTCGTGTGTTACACAGAAAGTTTGAGCTTCTGCAAGAACCAATGAGGTTCTTTCTCGTGTTACACAGCATGTTTGAGCTTCCACTAGAACCAATGAGGTTCATTCTTGTGTGTTACGCATCACGTTTGAGCTTCTACAAGAACCAATGAGGTTCATTCTTGTGTGTTACGCAGCACATTTCAGCTTCTGCAATAACCAATGAGGTTCATTCTCGTGTTACACAGCATGTTTGAGCTTCCACTAGAACCAATGAGGTTCATTCTTGTGTGTTACGCAGCACATTTCAGCTTCAGCAAGAACCAATGAGGTTCATTCTCATGTTACGCAGCACGTTTGAGCTTCAGCAAGAACCAATGAGGTTCATTCTCATGTTACGCAGCACGTTTGAGCTTCCGCAATAACCAATGAGGTTCGTTCTCGTGTTACGCAGAAAGTTTGAGCTTCAGCAAGAACCAATGAGGTTCATTCTCATGTTACGCAGCACGTTTGAGCTTCAGCAAGAACCAATGAGGTTCATTCTCGTGTTACGCATCATGTTTGAGCTTCAGCAAGGACCAGTGAGGTTCATTCTCGTGTTACGTAACACGTTTGAGTTTCAGCAAGAACCAATGAGGTTCATTCTCATGTTACGCAGCACGTTTGAGCTTCAGCAAGAACCAATGAGGTTCATTCTCATGTTACGCAGCACATTTGGGCTTCAGCAAGAACCAATGAGGTTCATTCTCATGTTACGCAGCACATTTGGGCTTCAGCAAGAACCAATGAGGTTTATTCTCATGTTAAGCATCACGTTTGAGCTTCTACAAGAACCAATGAGGTTCATACTTGTGTGTTACGCAGCAGATTTGAGCTTCTGCAATAACCAGTGAGGTTCATTCTCGTGTTACGCAGCACGTTTGAGCATCTGCAAGAGGTTTGGTTGAGCTTCTGTTTATGTTCACTGATAAATGTTTATATGTGAATAAAAAACCTAAATTCAATCTGTTCATCATATTTAGTGATCATGTCTTCAGAAAATTTTGACTAAACCGCTCAATTCATATGGATTATTTGTACAATCTCTTTATTAACTTTTTGAAGTGTCAGTTGCGTAGCTGTCAATGGAGGGACATACATCGCTCAGATTTTATTAGAAATATCTTCATTTGTGTTCCGAAGTAAATGATGACAGAATTTTCATTTTTGGGTGAACTAACCCTTTAACACTGTAAGTCATACTGTAAGTCTTACACCTCATAGTGGTCAGATTGGGTCTGTTATATCTCAACTACTGGCATGAGTTTGAGACGGGACTGTTTGACCAACCAGTCAGAGATTGAACAAGAAACAATGGGGGAAGGGGGGTCGACAGTTAGAATAAAAATTGACACAACTTTGCTGGAATATTAGATTTAAGGACTATTCACACCAAGACAAATATTCAGTATGAAAATTGGGTCTGATAAACAACTTATATTGGCATATTCAGACCAAAACTAATATTTACATGCAATAAATGTGACAGAATTTGGTGAATAAAGCTGGTCAACCAATAAAGTCTTTGACACACCAAACTGACATCAAAGAACAAGCAGTAATGAAAGCAGACTGTGATGTCGCCTCGTGTCGCCTGCATCTCGACCGAAAAGTAGACTACAGCCAACGGCCAACTATCTGGCACCTGCGTGAGAGGAAATAACTGTCTATACCAGCAGGTTGCAGTAGTCTATATCCATCATTCAAAAAGGAAAACTGAAACAAGGACTGCGGATATACAAACCATAAACAATGCAGCGCTTGCTTACCATTCTGAACATGAATCACTTTGATCAGTTGGTCTTCACTTACTTCATTTCAGATGGCCATGTCATGTGAATTCTCAGGTAAGGTGAAGATGTAAAATTAGAAGAGCCTTCTGTGTGTGCCCTCTTGACTTTATCGTTTGCTTGCTTTCATCATGTCCATTTTTTTATTCATGCAATGGTTCATTAAAGGGATAGTTCACCCAAAAATGAAAATTATCCCATGATTTACTCACCCTCAAGCCATCCTAGGTGTATATGACTATCTTCTTTCAGACGAACACAATCGGAGATATATTTAAAAATATCCTGCCTCTTCCAAGCTTTATAATGGTAGTGAATAGGGTTGAGATTTTAAAACCCCCCATCACATCCATCCATCATAAAAGTAATACATACGACTCCAGGGGGCCTTATAAGGTGAAGCAATAGGTTTTTTAAAGAAAAATATCCATATTTAAAACTTTATAAACTAAAATAATTATCTTCTGGCAAACGACCGTACGCATACAGCGCAAGTTGACTTTTGCCACAAGTGTAGGGGTAGGATGGCTTGAGGGTGAGTAAATCATAGGATAATTTTCATTTTTGGGTGAACTATCCCTTTAAGTTATACAGCCAATCAGAGTGATCTGTCTCACCAACTGACTGACACCAATTCAACTGCGGCCAAACAGCCGCAGACTGTTCATCTGCTCAAATACAGCCAAACTTTGGCCGGCATGGTGTGTCATGGCCTTAAGATTCACACTTGTAGTCACATGCTGTATTATAAAACAATGACTTGGTGGCATTAATGAAAAGACCATTTTGCTAAGCGACAGTAAATAGCACAGGAAGTGTCTGGAACCAGGTTTATTGTCTCTTGATCACCATAGCGAATGCAAAAATCTGAACATCTGTCTGAAAACATGCAAATACTGTTTGGCTTCCTTTTGTTCTCCATGACAAACGGATGTCAGGAAGTTGCACAACATTGCCCTGCTGTTTTTTCCGCATTGATCTGAATAGACAAATGCCGAACATTCGTGTTTGATGTGAACATAGCTTTCATATTCTCCAGCAAGTAAGCTGGATTCCATCTTGGGACGTCAACATAATGTGCCTACACACCAATCAGTTCACATTTTGACCAAAAGTCAAGATTTAACCAAAATGTAAGTCTATCCTCCCAGATGTGCAATTACTACATATCTTTAGACCATTAAATATTTCCTAATGTGAAAAGCCCGATCTGGACCTGAGATGTGAAGGCGTCACAGCTGTGATGTGCAAAATATAGTTTGACTCACTGTGGAGGGCGAGCTGGATGTACTGTCGAGTTCCTCCGGGGAGTCTTCCTCTTCCTCAGGCACGGTGGGCATTGCAGGGGTGAGAGGGGGCCGAGAGCGTGTGTGGGGGAAGATAAAAGGGGTGACAGACTGTGTCACGAAACTATGAGCTCTCTTTAGTGAAGTTTGCTCACCCCGTGAGCGTGTGAGCTGACATACAGCAGATGGGTCCTCTTGGTCCTGTACAGACACAAACCACAACATAACACACAAAAAACTTGTCTTATACTGTCTCTTTCATAACAGTACTGTCTGTAGCAGTACTAGGGTACACTAGTGGTAATATCATGGTACTGAACAATTACCATATTCATATATGTGGTTCAATGATGTGACGCCAAAATTTTCTGTCCGATTGCATTTTTTTCAGTTAAATTTTGGTTTAAATGCATAAAATGATACCATATATATGTAGTACCTCTCCCATATATGTACTCACTTTCAAAAAATATTAGTTATCTGTAATTTTCATTTTTTTAAAGTGTCAAAATATCATGTGGTGCGACCGTCCGGCAACTTCTGTTTTGGAAATGTCTTTGAAATTTCAAATTCATTTTCTGCACTATTTGGCATGATTTCCAACATGTTTTGTAATCCTCTACAAAATTTGTATTTATATTTCCATCATAATATACAAACAAACGTTGTCCGATGATGTCCATTTTATGAAATATCATGTGGTGCGACCATCAAAAAACTACCACTTTGGGACTTTCATGTTGAAACCCATTCAAAGACAGGAAGTTGCATCATATACCAATTTGCGAAGGACCAATGGAAGCAGCAAGCAGGTTTGTAACTCTGTCTTAAATTTGAAAAAAAAAAAAAACTTTTTAATGGCTGGTATGTAGTGCCCACATTTGGATATCATGTGGTATGACCTCAAAACAATGAATATTGAGTTATTTCTGCAAATATATACTTTTATTACAAATTTCATAGTGACCTTTTGTGAGAAGCTAGCTTGTTTTATTTAGGTGGCCAATTTTGTGCCTGTAAATTTTGACTGAATTTGAAAATATCATGTGGTGCCACCTAAAGTCATGTGGTGCGACCACTGCAGATTGTTTTCCATGATAGATATATGTCCTAGATTGGCTGTTTTTGTGCTTTTATATTCAATTGATGATTTATATACATAAAGTACTTTATTTTAGTATCATTTGGAATAGATTTTTATGCATTTTGGGTCATTTTATAAAAATATTTCAGACAATTTATGTTTGTATAGTACAATATGAGAAAAATGCAAAACAAATTGTTTAGAGCATTTAATTTCAGTTTGGTAATAATGCATTTACAAAGTTACATCGCCAACTACTGGCCTGGCATGCATAATACAGAGTTTTCATGGATCCATGTGAATAGGGATCGTTTTGTCAACGTTGTCATCTGTTGTCAACAACTCATATTGGTTGACCGCTAAATGAGAATCCCTAGAACACCAAGAGAACATTAAATAATACCATAGTACAGGGATTCCCAAAGGGGTATGCAAGCTGCCACCAGGGGGTGCGTGAGAGGAAAAATGTAATGGCGGTCTGTTTTTTTAAGTGGGATTTTTCCATAGAATAAAAAAAACATGAACAGTAAACATTTCCTTTGTAATCGCTTTTATTTTCAATAAAAAACTATAATTTATTAGTTTTTGATAGAAACGTAGAAGAAGACAGCTGCTGACAGTTTCAGATTGATCCTCGTTTTTATTTATTTTATCTATTTCGGAGCTGATTCTCTTTAATGTTATGGATCATTTGTAACTTCATTGCAATTTAATTCAATGTACTGTCGTTCTAATTTCCATAACCGTTGTGTTATGATGATGATGATGCTAGCTCCACGGTCATTTAATAGGCCTAGCCTATTGCTGCAATGTTTCTTTTACGCAGCTGAAAATAACCGTGCTTTCTGTTACTGAGCCTGTGTCTGTCACTCGTCCTCTTAAAAGTTGAAGCTTGTGCGTAGCTTTGTTGCATTATATTGAAACTTTGTTGATGTTGTTATTGTCATGCGTGTTCTGGTTATTTGCGCATGATTAAACATGAGTCTTTATATGGCGATAAAACAAAGCTTTGTTGCGTTTTTTTTTTAAAGTGGGGATTGGGGGTGCGCCAACCCGGTTGGGACATAGAAGGGGGTGCGCAGGAAAAAAAGTTGAGAACCGCTGCCATAGTATAACCAAGTCCAGCAATGTGTGTTTTAGTAAGTTTTAAAATTATATATATATATATATAATATATACACTTTTGGTTATTGGTAAAGCAACCTCGTACCCACAATGTGAAATTGCTTATGCGTATCTTCATGGCAAAATGTATGCATGCTTCCCCCACTGGCATTTGTCCTATCACAAAGCCCTACCTTATGTTCCTGCCTCTCAAAGAGGTTCAAGAGGAAATGTTTCCCTTCAGAAAAATAACAGTATTATCTCATACGGAGTGCAAAAATACTCCTACAGTGATGACCAGTGCCAACAAGAACAACTAAAAGGGTCATCATAAAGAGATGAAAAATTCTTATTTGCAGAATAAATGTGTGAACAACATAAACAGTTGAGTATTTGCTTATTTATATTACCTCTAACATCTTATCTCTACCATAAACACACGTCTAAAAAAATATGCATGAGTCATTAATTTAGCAAATCATAATGGGGCTTGCAGTTTCAATTGTGTAAAGCCATTTGTCTGTCGAGTTGTTGTATAAACACGGCTTGGTCTCAAGATACCGATCAAGGAGAAAGAAGACTCCTTCATTCTCCCAAAAGAATGCATTCCATATTCATATAAATCCATTCTCATCTCATCTAAACGCTACAAAAGTTATCTTTGGCTTCCTGTACACCCAAACAAAACAGGAGACAATTTCAGAGACAAATGCTATTTTAGTGAATGTCTTATAAGGAAAGAGAAACTGTACAGTGTTTACATGTTGTGAAAGGCTCCAGCAGAGAATTCACATTTGAGTCATTATGATTGTATAGAGGAAAATAGACTCTTTAGTAACAAGCACAAATAAACCCTACATCACTCATCCCACACATCTTCATAACATTGGAATCGCATTAATGACTAATGTAATAATGACTGGAAGCTAGATTTTTACATTTTCTGCAGAAAATGTGAGTGGTGCCTGTGCAAAACTCACTGACACAATGCTACGGTTGCCAGGGTGTTGCTATGGAGTTTCTAAAGTTGCTGTGTGGTTGCTAGATAGTTCTAGGTGGTTACTTTCTGGATCAAGTCAAAAGATCCCACCCCCAAATTGAAATGGACAGGTTTCCACCAAAGTTGCGAATTTTATTTATGTGAACCATTAGAATTTTTCAAAAGCCATTTCTGTTAAAACATTGTTTCCATCCAGTGGGTTGAAGAGGACAAAACAGTCATTTCCGGAGAGACTGATACAGAATATCAACACAAATGGAAGTTGTAGCCACAGTAAAAGATTCTGTGGCTTATTTGTTCAATATAATAAACTATTTGCAGCTTGAAGTTTGCACAGAAAAAGTTCTCATCAACCTTCTGTTTGCAAGCAATCAACAGTAGTTCCATATTCTATTTTATACAACAGTTTATTCTGGTTCTCGAATCTGACTGGCTGAGAGCCTTTTCCAGCCGTGCTATATTCCCCCAGTATCAGCACTGGAACATTTATATCACTCTGCTTGCGGCGACTGTCATGGCGGTCAAGCAAATCCATATATTGTTTACAAATACTACTGTTGTTGTGTCACGGAATGCAGTTTTAAGAGTTTTTTAGATGAGAATGTAGTTCCCTTTCAAGGGAACTTGTGCTGGGAATGCCTCTGCGTGATTCCGTCTTGAAGCACTTGTGAAATCAGTGAAATCAATGATGTCACCCACCTATGACGTTCCTTCATGACCAGGAAGCGCACCCAGAACAAACAATGCCACAAGATCTCGCGATATGAGGTGAAAAGCTGTCTCGTGATATCGCCACGATGGAGCGCCTCCACTGTTGTTTTGCTTTTATAGAAATAAAAACCATTTAATTCAGTTACATAACAGTTGCTTCAATTGTAAACTATTGTAAACCTCTGCTCTGCTCATCCAACACGAGCTGCAGAGTCACACACAGTGCAGAAAGAATCACAGTTCACCGATCTCGTGACGAGAGTAAGGCGAGATGACTGACAAGACCATGGCGGAGGATTCGTTGTGCACCAGAGCCTTATGGTGCATGTCCACTGGCTGGAAACACCTCATCATCCGGTGCCCATCTCACAAGTCTGGGGGTCAGAGCAGTGTTCTCAGCTGAAGTCTTTTCAGGCTAAGATGGATTTGAGGAAGTCGTTATCTCGAAGAAGGCTTAGGCGAAGAGGTCCTGATGCCAGTGGTGTCAGACCTCTGAGGACAGACCCCTCCAGAAGGAAATGGATAACACCTCATCATACGGTGCCCATCTCCCGTCGATGCCATCAGAGGGCCGTTCTGCCAACCTCGCCACCTCGTGTGCTTTGGGCGCAGGGGTCTCCAGCAAGTTCTAGTTTCAGTCTCCGCCCTCTGAGGAGGGTCTCAGAACAATCAGTTCGGTTGTTCCCTACCAGTTCGCCGCTTCAAGACACAGAATTGGTCACTCGAGTAAAACCAGAGACCAGTCTCAAGAGACTGGTTCCCTTAGTAGATTTTTTGGCAGTGGGGAAACTACTGCCAAATATATCTCAATGGGTCCTGCACACAGGGGGGTCCTGTCCACAGTGGTAGGCCCTAAGCAGGCTCAGGTTATGGAACAGGATGAAAAAGCTTTGCTGGGGAAAGGGGCGATAGAACATATTCTCCCCCTGACAGAGACTCCGGGTTTACAGCCGGTATTTTATCGTTCCGAAGAAGAATATTGTTCCCACAGCATCAATTCTCGACGCAGCATCCCTTTTCAGGGAACCAAGGTTACAGTTGTAACCGAGATGTTATTTAGACCTCAAATATGTGAATATACATATAAACATAGCGCCTATTTTAAAATTTGTTTAGATGCTTTTGCAGATGCAAGCTCCAGGCCATCAGCGTCTTTTCCATCTACCCGCAGAGAACAGCTTCATCTCGGCCAGTCCTTTGGGAATTTGCTGCTGGTTCTTATGTAGATAGTGGTTAAACATGAGATATAATTCATTTGGGGTATATCAAACAGGCAATTTTTGGTCTTAATCTATTACTTGTTCCAGAGCAAATCGATTTGGGTTAAGGGGAAAATAAAGTTTCATAACTTTATATTTAACTTAAATCCTGTTCTCGAGTGCTGCTTTTGTACATTTGACTGAATTGTTTGCTTGTGTTTATTTCCTATTGACTTTATAATGGCTATTATTGTTAATTTAAATATTATTTTATATCAATAATATGGCGTATTTGATATTGAGAAAGGGTTCATTAGGGATCGTGATATGGACTTAAAAGTTACATTATTACGCAATTAGATGGCGGCAAAGACTGTCTTTATGAGTGAGTCAGTAGCAAATTGAAAGGTACTGGTTTTAACAAGGAAGTTGTTTTAGCGCTGTCATGGGAAAAGGACAAAAATATCGCTTTCCTCAGAGGACATTCAAACTGTTTTTTTATAATGGATATAATATTATGGACATCGACCTGAAAAATAAATGCTATATCAGATGCAGGTAATACACTCGTTTAGTCGATCTCTGTCTCATAATACCATAATACTCCCATAATACAACAAGCTTCAATGAAGTGACTCAATGTTCCTTCGTTAATAGTCCAAAAGTGACGTTGTAGAATTTGTAATGGAGGCTTGGGCTCAACTGTTAAACTGTCAACTTGAGATTTTAATCCATGGTGGAAGGAAGTAGTTCAGCACAAAAGAGGGTTTTTAAAGACACTCCGTTGTTGTTTCTTATTTATTTACATGCTTGTGTCGTTGAACTGTTGTATAAACGCAATATCACACTCGTAGCCGTGCGATATGGCTGTATATCAGCACTCTGTGATTACCTATGGCGAATCACAGCCGTGCTGATACAGTATCGCATGGCTACGAGTGTGATATTGCTTATTTGTTGGAAGTCTTTGGATTCAGAATTATTCAGACTAGTCAAATTCTAACTAATTATTCAGTCACATGAAGTTTTTGTTGCACATCAAGGAATTTATTCAATGAATGTGTTTTCATCATAGGTCTGCACGTCTTATTACCTTTTTTTTTGTTTGGTTTTTTTGCATCAACTGAGGAAATGTTTTTTTTATTGCATCATTTTTTATGCAATGTCCCAAAACATGCATTAAAATGGTAATAGAAATGACTGACTCTGGTCTTTAAAAATGGTTTAGGGTCTTTTTTCAATTCTTTCCTGCCAGGTGATCATAAGTCAGGTCTCTCAAAATGGCATCAATGGATGTGCAAGAAAGATTAAGATGTTTTCAGGGATGTCCCTTTTGTGAACCCTTACTGGTCCAAGATCACAGGTGTTCAATCCTGCTCCTGGAGACCCAATGTCCTGCAAAGTTCAGATGTAATCCACCCTGCCTGGAAGTTTCTAGTAAGTTCCTGAGGACTATTATTATTTGGTTCAGGTGTGTTAAATTGCCACAGGAACAGGATTAGTCACCCCTGTCTTAGATACAAAAATATATTTACACTTCTCCCTAAATTGGCAGAATATGAGAACCAAAACACTGGAAAGGATGCATTCCTTAAATGGGAAAAACATTCTTGAGTCCAGGTTAAAAGTAGGAAGGAGAATAACAGGTTTTTGGCAATTGATTGTGTTATGGAAATTAAATGGGAATTTTCAGTAAACAATGTGTTTTTTTTCTTTCAGTAAATATATCCAAGGTGCACAGCTCCTTGTGGACATTGAATCAGCACCAGATAAAATGATATGGTTCAACAAAGTGTTTGATAATGGATATAACTCACCCCTGGAGTGTGAGCGAGATCAGTGGCTTGGACACTTCGTCTCTTTGATGAGTCACTTGTTTTGTGTTCCTCTTGAGTCTCACTGTTCCCTGTCCTTGCTTGACTCTTTCCACTGTACTCAGATTCCTCTTGACTCCTCCCAGTGCAATCTGACTCCTCGGTACCCTCTTGACACCTCCCAATATCCTCTACTTGGTTCTCCCCTGATGAACTGAATCCTTGGTTATCCCAATTGTCCACTGACTTGGAAGACTGTCCTTGGTTCAAAACTTTTAAGGCCTCTGTTCTACCGCAACAGTCAGATTTTTGGCAACTCTCGGTTTGTCCTCTGCTGTTTTGTAGCTCAGTTCCTTGACACCCAGCCTCTTCTTTATTCGGACTCCTGCACGTTTTCTTGTTTGAGGTTAAGGTGCTCCCACTTGCCTCTGACTCTGGGAAGAAGCTGTCACTGCTTGCTGGCCGGTCTAAACTATAGGAAAACAATAACAAAATTCACTTTAGAGAACGTAACCTAGTCAGATTTATATCAACATTATGCAAGATTATCCAATTCAAATATATTTACTATGGTCCCCAAATATTTGTACAAATACAGAAAAATAATAGTGGAAAGAGACATTTCCTATTGCGTTACCCAAGAAGAAAGTGTCCTTGGGATTTTCGGTCCACGCTAAAAGAGTTTACACGAACCAGTTGGGAGTCAAAGTAATTTATAGGGGCCACGGTGGGTGACAGTAAAAACTCTGGTTCCTGCACAGTCTCACCTCACGCTGGATCATCTTTGTGTGAGGATTTTACATAAACACACACAAGCCTTGTCCTGTAAGAAGTAAAGGAATGTAAACACTGACCCAGCTACATTCTCCTGTCTGTTGTGTGGCGTGGGATCTTCACAGGCTGACAGTTCCGGCAAGGAGCTCTCGGTACAGAGTAAAGCAGGACTCACAGATGGAAGACCTGATGGAGAGGAACCAATACTGTTAAGCAGACAATGAGATCTCTCAAATACCTCAATTAGTTCTGTTGCACTTATGTTTCCTAGAGAGCAATCAAATTCTCTAATGTGAAGAATACATGTGTTGCCTCTAGAATTCACAAGAAAGTCTCAAATTGTGGTCAAATTTGCAAAGACACCAAAAGTCAGAGATCTCAATATGAACTCAAACAACAGATTGTTCCAGACCAAACAGCTCTCTACTCTTACTGTTTCCAATGAAATATCTGAGGCAAAGTTGATACTTCTTTGAATCATAACTGAGAACACCTGAGCTATGAAAGAGCAACCTCTGAGCAGAACATTGTAATGGCATTCAGACATTACCTGCAGACACGGGCTCAGAACATACACTGTCAGCGCGTTTCAGCCAAAGCTCAGATGGTGAACCAGGGTCCTGAACTAGGAGGGTTGCATCTGGGTTTTTGCTGACCTTAACGAAAAGACAAAAATGCAATATACACATATTCAATTATGATTTTATGCCAGATGAAGTTCAAGAATCTTTCATCTGTTCTGTTGCACTCTGTGTGTTATTATCTTATCAGAAAAGGCCATTCAAAATATCACTGACATTTAAAAGAGATTATATCAAAAGGATTTCCCTAACACTTTGACTAAAATAAGAGAGTGTGTTCTTTAGTTCTGGGAGGAAGAGATAACAGTTTTAAAAGCACAATATCAAAGCAATCTTTTCCACAATCTACACAGGACTTGTGAAATCTCAGAGCACCACAATAATGTATATTGGCTTGATTTTTATGGGAATGTATGAATCATGTTTTGTGATCAAATGTACTTCGCAAGAGACACAAAAGCACACGGTCATCTTTTCACATTTTCCTATTCATGGGAAAAGAGAAATCCCAAATGAAGTCTCAATTGTTTCTTCAAGATATCAATGAGATTGAATGGAGACTTTTTCTTAAATTCCTGCTCTTGAGATCCCAGTAATCTCACATGTGTCTCCTGTCTCAAATGTGCTTATATTTGCCAATATTCCTAAGTCTGCAACCAAAACTCAAAAGATTTCAATGTGAGCTGAAACATTTTCAATCAATTCTTCCAAATGCATTATCTGAGCTGTGTCATTCACATTCATTTTATTGCTCTATATACCCTTACTGTAAATAATTACAAATTACCATTCCTGTTAACATGTAAGAAAATGAAATCTCCATTACGTCTCCTATGAAATAGCAAACTTTGAGCAATAAAATCAGCATCTTGCACATAATGCTCCAGACATGTTGAGCTCTGGTGCTCATGTGGGCTATACAGGTTCAAGTCCAGCCTGCGACATATCTGATTCCTCTCTCACCAACAACTTTTCAATCTCCATGCCATTCTATTTTTACCCTACCATTTAAAAGTTTGAGGTCAGTATGATGTTTTTTATGCATTAAATTGATCAAAAGTGACAGCAAAGACTTCCATTGTTACAAAAATAATCAAATAAATGCTGCTCTTTTAAACTTCTCTATTCATCAATGAATACTGAAAAATATATCACGGTTTCCACAAAAATTTAAAGCACCACAACACTGATAATAATAAGAAATGTGTATAAAAACATCATGTTACGCTGGACTGACCGGAGTAACGGCTTCTGAAAATTCAGCTTTGCCATTATATTTTAAAATGTATTAAAATAGAAAACGGTTATTTTAAATTGTAATATTTCACAATGTTACTGTTTGATCAAATTTATGCATCCTTTGGCTGCGTGAGATTCTCCAGCTTCGTTGTTGTTGAGAAACCGAAGCGTGAGCTGTTAAAGCTCCGCCCTCTTCTGGAAAGGGGGCGGGAGCAGCAGCTCATTTGCATTTAAAGGGACACACACAAAAACGGCGTGTTTTTGCTCACACCCAAGTAGGGGCAAATTTGATAATAAAGCTATAATAAATGATCTGTGGGGTATTTTGAGCTGAAACTTCACAGACACATTCTGGGGACACCAGAGACTTATATTACATCTTGTGAAAGGGGGCATTATAGCAATATCATAATGACCAAGACTATTACAAGAATACAGTAAATCTGAAAAAGCATAGTTTTAATATATGCAATTTATATAAAGATAATGAGATGGAAGGGCACTCTAAATGACTTCAGCGATCCATCAGTCGTACAGGGAGGCCAGACAGCAGGAGTCCTGCAGCCCGTTCCCCCGCAGAGCATGACATGCAGATGAATATTGCAGTGTAATCGAATCACCCTGATTATTTCCTGCTGGCTATGAGTCTATTTGTGCTTTCTCTCTCTCTCTGTGGTCAGTGAATGCTCTCTTCTCACTGACCAGATCTATTTTTAATTGGCCTTTGACTGTCACCACCGAGAAGAGCTCAACTCTTATAAATTTTGGGGAGGATGGAAGGCCATCTCGGTGGCAGGTCCCTCCGGGACCCTGATGACCTCAGCTTTACCTCATGGCAAAATCTCTGACACGGCTGCATGAGAAAAGTGCATGTTCTGCCCCCCTCCCCTCCCGTGAAGGGTTATGTAACACAGATACAGTGAGCCAGATTTGCTGAAAGTTTGGTTGCATGAAAGAGGAAGTGGTTGCTATACAGTCACTGTAAAAGATGTAAAAGATTTGAGAAACAAGCGATTCAGGTGGGCATCACCAACTAACTGGAGATCTTCATAAACTAGTTTTCTTCATCCTTTTGGTGCACAAAAGAAAAGCATGAACTGATCAAGGCCATTTTCAGAATTTCACCTTTACAACATCTTTTGAGAAAGATGGTGAAGAATACAATGGGGTAGAAAAGTATGGGACCACTAGTGGAATGGAAATGCATTTTGGATTGAATTTTTTTTAATTGAATGTACTCTTTTCACTATTCAAATTGTATTATTAGCATAACAATTCAAGTGGAAAGTTTAATCAAAAAATTGTCACAAATTCTAGAACATCATACACTGAAGAAAATGTTAAATGTGGTAAAATAAATTAATAGATTTTATACAAATAAAATAAAAAATACATCAAAGAATGAACCTAAGCGGCCGTTTACGTGACACAGTTTTCAACTAAAAACGTAAAACTTTTTATGTGTTTTAACCATTTACACGACAGTGTTTTGGGGGCCTGAAAACGCGAACTTTTGAAAACTGACTTCAAAGTCCAAGTTTTTGAAAATTATACCTTTATCATCTCTGTGTAAACTACATAAATGTGAATTTGTGAAAACGGTGGCTTCATGCGCATGTGTATTAGTGTTCAGTCTATATGCGTGTATTTTGTTTACAATGTGACATCGCCAACTACTGGCCTGGCAGCAGAATACAGCGTTTTTTGGTTGTTTTTGCAGATCGATGTGAACGAGGATTGTTTTGACAAAGATGTCGTTTGACACGAAAAATGCGAAGCTTTTAGTACATCGTTGTTGTGTAAACGTGCCCTAAATACACTGGGTTAAATCAGCAAAACTAAATAAATAAACGGCTAAATCAGGTATAAATAGCTGTTAATTTCAGGTTAACACTTCAGCATGCAATCTGACATAAACGCCACAAGTTTGTGTAAAATCTGATGATCATGTTGTCCTGCATGATCCAAAGAGCAGCTTGAGCTTCAGTGGAAACAAGAATATCTGACCATTAAGTCAAAGTGGAGTCACATGATCAATTGTCACAAATATGCTTATTTGATTAGTGACCTAGAAATAGTGCAAAATCTAAAACTTTATGTCCATGTTTAAATTAGATGATGACTGAACGCCAGATTTTAAATGTGGTCTCAGACTTTTGAACCCCACCGTATGCATGACCAGAACGTGTGTCAATTTGTACATCGTAAAAGTGCATTTCAGGCCATCAGTTTCCACATTTTCAAACACAAAATAATGTCACACCTCCCAGGAAACCATGTTGTGTACTTTAAAGTGCTTCTCCCTGGAAGTGTCCGCCGCAAGCTCTCGTCTCAAGTGAACAAATCAATCCATGCAAAGAAAAACTTGCCGAAACTCTACCTGATTGGCCAACAAGGATGAAAGATGCTCTCTCAACAGCACACTATTTCCTTCAAAGCCCTCTTTGTATTTATGCTGTGGATATTTTTCCTCAAAGCTCCACAATCGTCAGCGTCCTCTCTCTTTTCCTCTCCCTGACTTTTTTCCCTGCACCAGCCTCCCTGTGACTCCTGGGAGCTTTGACCATTTAAGGAGAAGCCTTCTCATGCTTCTCAGGGCTGCTACTGCTGTGTGTATGTGTGTGTGCGGTTTCTGCCTGATGCTCCAATGAGCTGCAGCTGAAGAATGAGCCTGTCCTTCTCAGCCCGTGTGTTTTGGACCTCTGCCTCTTTCTGATTTAGATTTAGTTACTAAAAAAATTATGGATGAGTATGAAACCGGTTTGTCTTCGGCACCCTGTTAAAGGGTTAGTTCACCCAAAAATGAAAATTATCCCATGATTTACTCACACTCAAGCCATCTTAGGTGTATATGACTTTCTTATTTCAGTCAAACACAATCAGAGTCATATTAAAAAATATCCTGGCTCTTCCAAGCTTTATAATGGGAGTGAACGGTAACTGAGATTTTGAAGCCCAAAAAAGTGCATCCATCCATCATAAAAATATATCTTATTTCATATTTAAGACGTTATAAACTAGAATCACTGGCTTCCGTACGCAAGTCTGGCTCCGGCATAAGAGTAACCCCTGACCCGACCCATGACGTATTGACGAACACGGAAGCACAGAGGATAGAGAAGAAAAACAGCAGTCACAAATCAATACAAGACTAAAACTAGAATTTTTAAAGATAAATGTCGGAGGAGCTTGAGTTTGTTGCCCAGCCCTATTTGTTTAAACCATGAGAGGCGTCTACTATGCACGGATGGATATTTTTCTTACAAAAACGCATCGCTTTGCTTCAGAAGGCCTTTATTAACTCCCTGGATTACTTTTATGATGGATGGATGTGCTTTTTGGTCTTCAAAATCTCAGTTACTAGTCACTCCCATTATAAAGCTTGGAAGAGCCAGGATATTTTTTAATATAGCTCTGATCTAGGATGGCTTGAGGGTCAGTAAATTATGGGATAATTTTCATTTATGGGTGAACTAACCTTTTAATGACAGTAATCAAAATTTTTTCCTCTTAAAGGGTTAGTTCACCCAAAAATTTAATTTCTGTCATTTATTACTCACCCTCATGCCGTTCCACACCCGTAAGACCTTCATTCATCTTCAGAACACAATTGAAGATATTTTTGATAAAATCCGATGGCTCAGTGAGGCCTGCACTGACACAGGAAAAAAAGTCGGCACACCAAAGCTAGACTCACACCGGGTTACGTTTCGAGCACGCAGGCTCTTCTTCAGACTATTTGTCTGGATTCAGTAAGATAATTAACACTTTCACAAATCTTTTGTTTCATATCAGTGGTTCGGAGCATGAAAGTCACGTGATTTCAGTAAACGAGGCTTTGTTACATCATAAGTGTTTCAAAATGTCAATGGTTCACCACTGGGGGGCGTGACTTTGGCAGTTTGATACATGCTCCGAACCACTGATTCGAAACAAAAGATTCGTAAAGCTTCATGAAGTAGTGTTTTGAAATCGCCCTTCACTAGATATTGTTGAAAAAAGTCGTTATTTAGTTTTTTTGGCACACAAAAAGTATTCTTGTCACTTCATAACAATAAGGTTGAACCACTGTAGTCACATGAACTGTTTTACATATATCTTTAGTAGCTTTCTGGGAATCTGAATGTCTAAATTAACTTGCTGTCAATGGAGGCCTCACTGAGCCATCGGATTTCATCAAAAATATCTTAATTTATGTTCCAAAGATGAAGGTCTTAAAGGTGTGGAACGACATGAGGGTGAGTAATTAATGACAAAATTTTCATTTTTGGGTGAACTAACCCTCTAAATATTGCTAATGAACACACACACACACGTTTAACAAACAGCATCTGAACTTCAGCAAAAACTTGCCTCTTAAGAGGAAGTAATGAGGATTTGTTTTAAACCATCTGAATATGCAAATACTGTTTGACATCTGCCTGTGTCACCTGCCCTTAGCATTCCTACGGTCTCTTTTGAATGGTATTTTTCACACGGATTGTACAGTGGAATGCTGGAACAGGTTAAACTAGGCTCTGCAGCTGTTAAGGTTCTCTGGATGGTTTCTAGGGTGTTGCTATGTAGTTGCTAAAGTGCTCAGGCTGGTTTCTAGGGTGTTCAAGTGGTTTCTAAGTGGTAGCTTATTGACCCAAAACACAAACCTCTGTATTCCAGTCCCTAGATACGACTCAGGTTCCTTCCTTCAATGCAAGTCTTTCATTTTATCTACCAGAGAATTAAGATTGGAGTCCTACTTATACTAGTCCATTGGGTGCGTCTCAATCAGCTCCCTAGGTCGTGATCAGTATATGATGTACACTAATTCAGGCACAGGTCAGGACAGTAAGGCACAACTACACATTGGGACACGATGACTCTAATTCCTGCGACATGACAACGTCCTCATTGTACAACATCACTACTGGTATTTATGAACAACAGCAGAACTGATATCTTTCTGACATTATTTTTTAATGTTATTTAAAGAACATTATGATAAATACTTTGCTTGTTACATATACGTGCAACATTTCAGCCGTAAATAAATGATAAATGTTAGCTAGACTATGTACCTGTCTAGCGATCAAGGTTGCCAGGTTTTAACACACACAAAAAAAAAACAAAAAAAAAACGCCCAATTGCTACAGAAAACTAGCCCAAATCTAGGCCAATCATGTTTTTGGTGGGGTTCCCCTGGTAAAATTCAAATTCCAGGGGCTAAATATCATGTTATTTGGGTCGCTTCAACCCGCGAACATAAAAAACAACGCGCGGCAACAGTGTTAAAGTAATCTAATCCCAAGCCCCTGTTGGTAATTCCAAAACGTCATTTTAGAGTTAGTAACAGAGGCTTGAGCTACTGATAGCAGACTAATGAAGTTATTAATGCAGTTAGAGAGAGAGAGAACAGTGTTCAGCAGCAGTCTCTACTAATAGCGAAACTGTAAGTTTATCTGCTCCAAGAACAGCGGCATTATTACCTTGCTAAACATAAATGTCATGTAGCTTTTAAGTTGTTGAACTATTGTACTGATAAAATCGTCAAAGCAGCGCTGACAACACGTTTCTGTGCGAGGGTGTGTGTTTACTGAGAAAGAGAGTATGTGCTTTCCGTACATAATAAAATATAATTTTTGTTGCAAAAAAACATGGAAATTATTTTTATCCTATTGTTTGCTATATTTATTTGCTTGGTCCTTTGAAATAACTGAAATCATTTGGTGATATTGAACTGTAATGCGGTCAAGGAACTACTTTAGATGTGCACTTCCCTGAAAATAATTGCACACCTTAGAACGTTCATCAACCAAACAGATTCAGGCATTCAACAGCCTCGAAGTATAAAATTAAATAACGGTTTGTATATTAAAACACATCTATCGCGTGTCATTATGTGTAGTGAGTTGGCTCGTTATTTATGTTTTGCACTTCAGAACTCTGTTAAGGGAACGTAGTGAGCATCGATGCTCCCTGGTTTTCACATTGCATTGTGGGACTTTTTAAGGAGCGAACGTTTCAGTGCACTGGAAGGATTTCACGACTGAGACAGCCCTTAAAATGGCCGACTCCCTGATCAGTGCCCTGACTAGTGAACTAGAGAGCTGATTGAGACGCACCGCATGATTATAAGAGAGAAAACTGACCCCTCATCAGCAACAAGAAAAGATCAAGTAGATTTTTACATTTTATGAAGCCAGTTTGTGTGGTGCTTCACCATTCGAAACTGACATTTTTATTTAGAAACCAGGGTTTTTATTTAGGATCTAGGCCTGTGGTACATTCTGGTCCCTAGATATGACTTGGATACTTTATTTAATCTCTGGGTGGCAAAAAAAAAAAAGTATTAGCACATCTATCTTCAATATTCAGCATAATTTTAGGTGGCATTTTGGTATAATTTATCCATAGAACAAATTTGCGGAATGAGTTACAAACCAAAAGCCCCAAATCTAAGTATTAGCAATAGTAACAGTGAGGTTTACCTTAGCAAGCACAACTAATGACGCAAAAAAATAAAAAAAATAAAAAGTAATCTGCTGTGGAGATATGGCATATTTCAAGATGTAACACCACGGTCAAAATTGAAAAGACAATAATGAACAACAACAACAACAAAATAATAAAAAGAGCTTTTTTTCTTTTTACCTTGTTGCTGTGGTCCTCTGCTCGCGTGTACAGAAGACAACCACCTGTTTGAAAGCAGCAAGAGAGATCCAGGCTTATTTGCAAGTCACGGGTCTGTCATGCAAATGCACAAGTGTTAAAATGCACATTAAATAGTCGGCCATCCAACAGCATGACGCACCAAAGGAGGCGTAGCGCTTGATTGACAGCAGAGTTTTCAATACTTCCTTCAGCCTCTCTCTCCCCCTCCCTCCCTGCCTCCATATCTAAGGGCAACAATAACCTGGCAACCATTTACATGAGGAGCTTGATCCTCTGGTTGAAAGCACTTGGCGAGGCACAGACTCATTGTTTCACTTCCTTTAGAATTGGATGGCAGTCTTACAGTCGTAAAAAGGTTCAGTGATGCACTAAAAATTGCCTGGGTTAAAGGCAGATCGTGGTAAAAACGAGCCCCTTCACTGCAGCATATCCACTTTTAGTGCTTCAGGAGAAGAAAACAAGCTGAAGGACTTTCAGCAGCTGTTATTTATTCAGAGTGTTGTGAGGATAGAGTTTTAAGCTGATGAATACTGACTGTCATTCATTTCATTCTTTATTACGGACTGTGATGTACAGCGATGTGAACTGATATGCTGACATTTCCTATTACAATGACTACAGCAATGCATGATAACTTTGTTTATGCTGGTAATAAACAAATTGATCTCATTGTGTAATGTCGCTTTGGATGAAGTGCCTGCTAAATGGATAAATATCAATGTGCAATTATTGATTACATGACCAAGAAACTAAAACTAAAACTAAAGACCATGCAAAAAGAGGAACTTCATTAAAGATTGCAAAACTGTTTTAACCATACCACAACAGCTAAACGCTACACCAAATGCAAATGTCCTCCCAGAGGAACAGGCTTTTCTGTACAGTAAAATAATCTAGTAAATGCTTTGCATTGAGCCTCTTTCTCAGCCATAAAACTTCTCTTGAATTTTGTTCAGTTCTGTGTAGGTGCTTTATGGCATGCTGCAAACATTTGCAAGTTATAAAACCACACAAACATCCTTTGAGAGAGTGAGCATAAAAAGTTAATGATGACACAACAATATTGAAATATTATAAAAGTCCTGTATCTCTGTATACCTGTACAAAATGTGTTTTCTAGAAAAATTTCAAGTCATACAGGTTTGGAAATTCTATACTGCTTATTAATAGTAAGGTAGTGGTTAAGTTTAGGTATTGGTTAGGATTAAGGGATGTATAATATAGTTATGCAGAGTAAGGCATTAATATGTGCTTTATAAGTACTAATAAACAGCCAATATGGTAGTAATATGCATGTGTCACACGTTGTTAAAAACAAGGAGGAAGCAGCATCTAAATGCAGCAGTAGGTATTTAATGAACAAAACTCTGAAATACAGGATCAACGGAACAGAACGACAACGTAGGCATAACAAAGAACTGACAACTAAACAGAACAAACACAGGGCTTAAATACACAGTGAACAGAAGATCTAACAAGACTAATTAACAAGACACAGCTGAACTCAAACACTAATCAAATCTGTAACCAAGGTGACAAACAAGTGGCGGGAAACTGAGAACAAAGGGGAACATGTGACCAATGAAAAACAAACTCTAGACATGAACTAAACAGAACAAAACACAACTCAAACCGTTACATTACCTCGCCCTCCAGGAAGGCGTATCCCGCGCCGTATAACATACGGAGGGTTCGGAGGGTTGGTTGGGAGGGTTGGTTGGGAGGGTTGGTTGGGAGGGTTGGTTGGGAGGGTTGG
>RJVU01052005.1:668469-688520 GCA_003731715.1 Anabarilius grahami
AGTTCGGGCAGTTCAGGGCGCCATGCGGTGTGGCCTCTGTGGCCTCGGTCCTGATCCCAGGCGGTTACTATGGCCATAAGTATATATTGTTTGTTTTTTTGCAGCCCTTAGACAAGGCCCACGATCACTTCTGAACTACCGGACTGTCTCTTGATAGACTTTTTTTGTGATGGCATTAATCAGCCTCTACAGTCCGAGCTTAGACGAGAGGGTCCGCGTTCATCATTGAGTTGTTTTTTGGATTTAGTTTATCTTGTTAAATGCGCTCTAAGCGATCCTAGGTGGAGTAACTTCCTGTTGACGTTCGAAGTGTTGTCAAACAAAACAGAGGCTAGCTAGACCCTCCCTCCTCCTCCTCCTCCTCCTGCCCGTCCCCTCCGTGCTTCCTGAAACAGTCATGAACGCGCATTTAAAATGTAAGTAGCTTGCGTATTGACGCTGCTTGTCGGTTATTGGCTGGAGCATGTTTAATATGTTTCGTGGTCCAGGCTGCACCAGTTTGTTTTTATTGCCGTTTTCGGAGCTTGTGGCGACTACAGAGACCGCGTTTTTTTTTACAGTGTGTTCAGGGGACAGGCAGCTAGCAGATAGTGAGGAGATGTTTGCTGTATGTGACAAAAAATGTTTTGGCCTAAAAACGCGTGAGATCGCTTAGAGCGCCTTTAAGCCTGTTTCCCCTTGTGTATATATACCCCAGTGTTTCTCGTGTTCTTTGCCTGCGCTTGTTGTCAGTTTTTCCTTGCCCCATGTCTGGATTTATCAGTTTTGCCTGGATTTACTTTTATTTATGTTTGTTTGAATAAATGTTTGCTGCGTCTGGATTCTACTCTCGTTCCTCTGAAACAGCCACCGTTACAGCATACTAATAAGCAACAAGGGGAGCGGGGGGACTACTGTTCAAAAGTTTGGGGTCAGTTAGATTTTTTTTTTGTCCATTAAATTGACCAAAAATGACAGTCAAACCTGTACATTGCTACAAAAGAATTCTATTTCAAATAAATGCTGTTCTTATGAATCTTCATTAAAGGATTAGTTCACTTTCAAATTCAAATTTCCTGATCATTTACTCACCCCCATGTCATCCTAGATGTTCATGTCTTTCTTTTTTCAGTCGAAAAGAAATTAAGGTTTTTGATGAAAACATTCCAGGATTTTTCTCCTTATAATGGACTTCAATGGCCTCCAAACGGCTGAAGGTCAAAATTACAGTTTCAGTGCAGCTTCAAAGGGCTTTAAACGATACCAGACGAAAAAAAGAGGGTATTATCTAGAGAAACCATCACTCATTTTCTTTAAAAAAAAAAAAAAAAAGTAAGTTTTAACAATAAATGCTCATCTTGAACTAGCTCTCTTCTTCATCTTCTTTATTAGAATTCCGGCAGTGTAGACACTGCTAAGTGTATTAGTGCCCTCCACAGGTCAAAGTTTGAACTAATTGTTATATACTTGCTCTAGAATATTGTATATGACAATTTAGTTCAAACTTTGACCTGTGGAGGGCAGTAATACACTTAGCAGTGTCTACACTTCTGGAATTCAAATAGAGAAGAAGAAGAGAGCTAGTTCAAGATGAGCATTTATGGTTGAAACGTATACAATTTTAAAAAAGATTTTAGAAAATGAGCAATGGTTTCTCAAGATAAGACCCTTATTTCTTGTCTGGGATAGCTGTAAACTGTCATTTTGACCTTCAACCATTTGGGCTCCATTGAAGTCTACTATATGGAGAAAAATTCTGGAATGTTTTCATCAAAACCTTAATTTCTTTCCGACTGAAGAAAGAAAGACATGAACATCTAGGATGACATGGGGGTGAGTAAATTATCAGGAAATTTGAATTAGAAAGTAAACTAATCCTTTAAGGAATACAGATCATGGTTTTCATAAAAATATTAAACAGCACAATTTTCAACATTATGTAACAATAAGAAATGTTTCTTGAACAGTAAATCGGTATCTTAGTATGATTTCTGAAGGATCATGTGACTGACTGGAGTAATGATGCTGAAAATTCAGCTTTGATCACAGAAATAAATTACATTTTAACAAATATTACAATAGAAAACAGTTCTTTTAAATTGTAATAATATTTCACAATATTACTGATTTTACTGTATTTTAGATCAAACAAATGCAGCCTTGGTGAGCATAAAAGTCAAAAACCAAAAACTTATTTATTTTTAATGTCAAACCACTGTTTACAATAACTCTTGACTTTGAAGTCAGGTTTATCAAAACAATTTTATGCAGATTGAGATTATTTTATGTAATTGAGTGAGTGTGATTAAACGTATTGTTTTTGAAACACACTACCTGTACACAATGTTATCTCCATGAAACAGTTATAGACACCAGCCATAAAACACAAAGCATGTGAGAGACTGCTAGGCGGGCTGCGTGGTCAGCCATATTATAGCATGTCTGTTTCACTTCACTTTGGACTACTCATTTGATAAGCAAATGCAACACTTTTTTTGTAACACACAAATAAGCAGAGAGAAAAAGCCAGTGAAAACAGTGTCTGCATCAGATATACACACACTTACACAAACATCTGCTTTTGTTTAGTGAGAAAACAAGCACAGCAACTTGCTATTCCTTCCACAAACAGTCTACATTTATCAAATGATTAAACACGATTAAGGGCCTATATCGCATGTGTGAACTGAGAATCTCTATTTCCTTCAACTCTAAACAGCATCTGCATTTGGGCCAAAGCCACAGAGCTCCCAAGAGACACAGCAGGAAGGAGGTTACGCCATGAGAGAACACACAAAAATACTGCACATAAAGAAAAACTCATTCACAGTTAAGCTAAAAAAGCAGATGCCATAGTGCACACTTAAAATATATACAGATAAAAAAAAAAATAATAATAATAATAATTGATAAAGTACCTGATGCTAACGGACTACTGGTCTGACATTTTTAGAACACTTTCACAGGCCCTTAGTACCAACATTAACTCTTTGACTGGCCTGTTAGGCTTTCTCCCAACCCCGATTATATCAACCACAGTGCACTGCGTCATTGCCTTTAGCACTTTGCTGGCCAGGCGTGCCATCCTCTTTAAATGGATGCATGCTTTTCCTCCATAACATGACGATTGTATTGGCTGGTGGTGGTTTTTTTTTTTTTTTGTGTGTGTGTGCTTTCTGTTGTGTTGCTTGTTCTTCTCTTTTTTAGACACCCTATCTCTTAACTGCTGTAACACTTTTTATATGTCTGCAAAAATGTAATAAAAACATGGGATTAATAATTCATAAAGTACTTGATAAGGTGAAGGGTGTCATCATTTTCTATGTGAGACTATTTTATTTTAGTATTGTTTTAGACATTTTAGTATTATTTATATATGAATATTTTGAAATAACTTAAGTTTTATTTTTTTCAGTTTAGTTTATGTTTTAGTAATTTTGCTATGTGCTTGTCAACTTTACTAGTCTTTGTTTTTTATTTTTCTATTTAGTGTTAATTCAACTTATTTTATTTCAGTTAGTTGCCAAGGCAATATTTCTTTGTGTTTCTGTTTTGATCTCAGATCATTATCAATTCTCGTGTATACTACATTTAGCCAAGGCTGCAAAACCACCTCCCTGTTACAAATATGGTGGAACTATCACTTCTACCACTAAAGCTAGCTTTATAAATATTCTTCCTGATCAGTTTCATCTCCTTAGCAAACCAGATAACTTAGAAGATCTCGATGTTACAACAGAAACCATTGACTCTCTTTTTTCCAGCACATTAGACACAGTTGCTCCTTTGCGCTCAAAGAAGATTAAGGAAATTAGTCCCACACCGTGGTACAACGAGCACACTCGGGCCCTTAAGAGAGCAGCCAGAAAAATGGAGCACAGCTGGAAGTAAACAAAACTAGAGGTTTTTCGCATTTCATAGAAAGAAAGCATTTTGCATACAGAAAGGCCTTAAAAACTGCTAGATCTGCTTATTTTTCAAATGTCTTAGAAAAAAACAAACACAACCCTAGGTATTTATTTGATTAAGTGGCTAAATTAACAAGAAATAAAGCTTCAACTTCTGATGTTTCCAAACAGCACAGCAGTAATGACCATATGAACTTCTTTACTTGCAAGATTGATAATATTAGAGAGAAAATTATAACCATGCAACCGTCTACTACAGTATCGCGTCAGACAGTGCATTGTAGTGTCCTGAATTCTAAATAGAATAATGTAAATATAAGTATATAAGTTATGAATTTGCTTAAATTCTGCTAATTTCCTGACCAATAATTTGTGGTTGAGACAATCAAAAGCTTAGTGTTAAGCCCATTTTGGGCTTGGCCAATTTTTGACCCCACAAGTGTAAAGTTTACTTTCTTTGTTTAACAGTTCTATCTAATATCGTATTAGATAGGACTGTTCAACAGATCGTACATTAATGAAGATGGAGAATGGGATCGTTGTGTGCTCAGGCTCTAGCATTCAACCAGAGCAGCAAGAACGGCTTACGTCACTTCAGAGTTCCTACTAGTGGTGCGAATGGCCCTAGCCATCCTAGCCTTATAACTAAAATCATTCCAAGTTCCTGCGGTGTGAACACGCCAAAAGTGGGTATTTCCGCCAATAGTTATAGGAACTATGAAAACATTCCTCCGGTGCAAAGGCCCCTTTAAAAACGTTTTTTATTTCTGCAACGTCTCAACTGGAACAAGTGTCTACTGTGAGTTTGAATATCATTTTTTGCAACCTTTATAGTCATACTGAAAGCGACAATGGATAATTCAACTCAGATCTTGAAAGTAATTGAAAGGAAACAAGAACGTTCAAACTGTGAACTCAGTGTGAACAAACAAGTGTATTCTATGACAAAGTCACTCAGTATGTAGTTTTAATAATATTACAAATGGTGTAATATTTATGAATTTGAATATGTACTTATCCATTTGATTGCAAGTACAGTGCACTTGCAGAGAGACTCCTCCCACACGCTCTTCTGATTGGCTGTGATTTTTGATTGTCTTTGTCACGTCTCGTAGTAATGTCGCGTCAGGTGTGGACAGACAAATTTCTTGACACTGGAATCTTATCGCATCGTGTCTGGTTAGGACATGGTGTTATACGCTATACTATTCTGACTTTCAACCACTGACTAAAATGCACAAACAAGAACTCAACCAATCAAATTCAAGGACGTATCATTCAACCAAAAAATTTTAAATTGCCATCATGCTTCAGAGAGTGTCATTTGAAATGTTTTTAGTAATTACAGAGGTAAACAATACCGTTTTTGGATGAAAATGGAGTGAGGGTGCTTTCCTGAGTGAGAGGCTTTGGTGTGGGAAAGGATGTGACGGCAGCTGAGCTACAATCCAGGATGCCCGTAGCCATAGACTGAGACATAAATAACGACTAGAACAAAACAAACAATGTTAGATCAATAGTATGCAGGTTACAAACTGTACATATACTACCATTCAAAAGTTTCTCATGCTCACTAAGGCTGCATTTATTTAATCAAAAATACAGTAAAAATCGTAATTATTCCAAACTTTTGACTGGTAGTGTAATTGCATTTGGAGTCAGTAATTCTGTGTAAGTCCACACCTGTGTGTTAGCAGAGATCGTGGCCTCCAGGGCATTGAGTTTACTCTCAGTGGTTTCAACTCTGCTCAACGCTCTCTCCACCCTTATGCTGATGGCCTCTATCCTCTCCTTCATCCTCTTCTCGCTGCCCATAAGCACATGGGCTGCCCGTAAGGCCTGTGCCACCATGTCCTCCACTTTCCTCAGGGACTTCAGCAGGTCTTCTTCGGCCGAACGCTCCGCTGATGAATCAGTGATCACAGCCACATCCCTAAACTGAATCTGAGCATCTTCCTGTGTGCTCGTTCCCTGGTCTTGGAGAAGCACCCTCACGCCACGCTGGGCTTTCGTGCGATCAACATTCAGGCTTTGGATCTGTTTCTGCATGTCGGCCACAGCCTCTTGTGGATCTTGGGCAGTCTGGCTTTTCTTGGCCTCCTTAGTCTGGCCCCTCCACCAGGTGATGGCGGCCGCTATGTGGGCTTCCTGTGTCTCACGCTTGGCCTTGTGCTGTCCTTGTGCCGCCAACGGAGATTCAAGAAGCTCCAGCTCTTTTAGACTGGAAAGCAGATGGACAACACGTCATGCAATGAAAGCAATTTTAAAAGATGGCAGAGGATAATGGAAATGATTCCTTACAGCGTCACCAGCTGATGCCTAGAACTTCCATGCTGCTGTTGTTCCTGTAGAGAGAGTCTCTGTAACTTCTCACTTGCACAGTTGCCAACTTTGTCCTGAAGAGCAGATAATACAAAGAAAGAAAGTACTGTATAGGGCTTTTCACACTGCCCTTAACCCCAGGTTATCGGGGAAAAAAACAGTACTTTAATTTTAGGGGTTGACTGCAGTGTTATTCTAGTATCATTAGGGCTTTTCACACTTGAAACAGTTAACCCTGGGTCATTCTATTCCCCGGGTAAGCAAAATCCTGGGTTATCTTACTTCACGTTTCACACTGCTCATAATTTACATGGGGTTAACAAATAATCCTGGGTATTCATAAAATGACATTTCACATTGCACATTACTAAACCCTGGATTAACGTTCTTATTTGCATATTTGCAGGGTCAGTGTCATTGATTGGATAAACGCAGCACACGACCTGTTTACATAGCTCTAGCATTGTGCATCGAGTTTATACTAAATGGACATTTCGGACTATAAAGGTAAGAATGAAATGGTCTCTTTCTCACTTAAATTGTTGCGTTTTCTATCAGAATTTGACATTTTTTCTCAAAAGCTGAATTTATTGTTTATGTGCAGTGTTTCCGTGACTGTCCAAAGCAGGCAAATATTAGTACGCGATTGGTTGTCTGTTGCTAAGCGTTTAGCTGTAACATTCTAATACTGCATCGCTTCACACTGTACACGTTTGGCACCGCAGTGTGGGGATAACACCACAAAAGTGGAGCTAGCCTTGCTCCAGAGCAGGGTTTCATAACCCCGGGTAAAAAGCGGTGCTAACCCCGCTTCTAAATTACAAGTGTGACAAGTTCCTTTACCTGGGGTTAAAAGTGGTGTTTAGAACGACGATAACCCAGGGTTAACCGCAGTGTGAAAAGCCCTATTGAGATAATATTGTAGTTTTGTATATTTTATTTTATTTTTAGTTAACATTTATTTAATTTCAAGTAACAATTTTTTTTAATGGTTTTAGTTAAGCATAATAACCCTGGACGACTATCCCTTTAAGTTCTGATTCAGCAGATAAGAATATATATATATATATGACCAAAAAAACAGTCACAAGATCCTCGGGTATATTTATAGCAATAGCCAACTATACATAATATGGGTCAAAATGATCGATTTTTCTTTTATGTCAAAAATCATTAGGATATTAGGTAAAGATCATGTTCCGTTAAGATATTTTGTAAATTTCCTACCCTAAATATATCAAAAATTTATTTTTTTTGTGAGTGGATATGCATTGCTAAGGGCTTCATTTGGACAACTTTAAAGGCGATTTTCTTAATATTTAGATTTTTATTTTTTTTTGCACCCTCAGACTCCAGATTTTCAAGTAGTTGTATACATATTTTGCAGTCACTAATAATACTATTGTAAAAAATAATATTTAATAATATTTTTTGAAAATGACAATTTAAATGAATATTTAAAATGTGTCAGATTATATATTGTACAGGACCACATTTTGAGTTATTATGCACCAAAAATACAGGTAATAGTATTCTTAATGTCACTAATTAAAAGTACACCATGATGGGTTTCCACTGGACAACAACACAACACACAAACAAATACTCCAAATATCGCTGCATTTTTTAAAATAAGCAATTTTAAGTCCCAAAACTAGGAAAAGTTCTGGTGGGACTGAATAATAAAATGAATAAACTGCACAATAACTTTCATTCTCTGTTATTATTTTAGTAATTTGAGAGAAACCCCAGCAGTATATTATGTTGATGTTGTGTGTATGTTTCTCACAGTCTCTGAGAGTTGTGCATGCAGTATATGGGACAACACTACAGGCTTGATCCTGTGGAGGTTCTGAATGTCTGCTCTCTGGGGGACGGTGGGTAAGATCTGGCTGAGGGAGCCACTAATCACCTCCACGGACACATTCTGGGACTGAAAGAAAAGAAGAGGAGGACATATACTGTACAGCTACTACATCCATTTTGTGTCTACATGTAAAATTGTTTAAAACCAAATGGCTTTTTAATCATTCACGGAGTGATTCTGCATCTAAACCACTATGGACAATTGTGCTTGAAAGTTCAATATGGCCGACTACTAGGTAATCAGATCAACACCATGATTATAGGTGTGATATTGCTTTTAAGCAACAGTTCAATACACAATAAGTCAAGTATCTTACATTTCAAGGACATATTCCCAGTTTCTTAATCTATTTTTGGGCCACCACTTAATATATAAAAGGGGTATGATCATAAAGGCAGTCACTTATCGCCACCTACTGGTGGAAAGGTGTATATATATATATATATATTCTTCAGATTTGAAGTACACTACAATGCACCTTTAGTACACTTCTTTTTCACAAGGGTTTCTTCAGTCTTTAAACATCTTTCTTTTAAACATCACTAATAGAATCTGTATTTTCTAGGAAAAGATCATATTATAGTATGTTATTTAAAATCTTTTAAAACAATTGTTGTATTTTAGTGGTTTAAGAGAGACTTTATATTACATAACAATAAATGCAAGTTGTCCACTAGGGTGAACAGATGTGTAACTTTAAATTCATCATGAATGTAATAATTCATGCATCAGGGGGTTAATCTACTGTAAGCGGATGATCCAGCAGTATACTGTGTGTGAATGAACTGTTACCGGTTGAGCTTCCTGAATCTCATGGTGCAGAGACTGGTGGTTTGTCACACCCGTCCTCTGTGGACCACGAGAGATGATGTGGCATTTATTTAACCTGACAAAAATCATTTAAAAATGCCTTTACAAAAAAGCATAACATTTAAACAAAGCCATGAAACAAAACTATGAATCCACTGTTTATCACACAATAAAAAAAAAAAAGTTCAATACTTTGACTATTATCACAGGGAAAAAAGACTAGTAAAAATTGGGTGAATGTTTTGTCTCTCAAAACATGGAAGCTAAATTTCATTTAGAGCAGGAGTTTTCAATGTTTCAGATCACAGACCCCCCAAAGTGATCATCCTCGTGTGAGGGACCCTCATTCTGAAATGTAAAAGCCATCTATCTTTTATAAACACCCAATTTATACACTGAAATATTAATATTATAAATTTAAAATTAGTTTTAGTTAAGTTCCATTATTATATTTTTCCTACTCACCATAGTAATGTACTGTTAAATGTATTATGTATTATTTATTATTTATTTAGTTTTAATAAAAATTTTATTTATTTATATTAATCAAAATTGTTTTTATGACTTAATGTTATAATTAGTTTATCTCTTTCTTCTATAATTAGTTTATTAACTTAATTTGTCAGTTTCGACTTGTATCTCATATTGTCTTTCATATTTTCAACTTTTAATGTCATAATTATGACTTTAAAAGTCAAATTATTTACTTATTATGCCATAATTTCGACTTTTTGTCATAATTGAGTTAATGTCATAACTTTGACTTTTATCTCATAATTCCAATTAAGCATGTCATAATTTCAACTTTTTATCTCATAATTTTGACTTTTATCTCATAATTTTGACTTTTATCTCATAATTTTGACTTTTTATCTCATAATTATGACTTAATATGCCATAATTTCGACTTTTTGTCATAATTGAGTTAATGTCATAACTTTGACTTTTTATCTCATAATTACAATTAAGCATGTCATAATTTCAACTTTTTATCTCATAATTTTGATTTTTTTATCTCATAATTATGACTTAATATGCCATAATTTCAACTTTTTATTGCATAATTATGCCATAATGTCATAATTTTGGCTTTTTATCTGATAACTACGATATATTAATATTATAAATCTAAAATTTGTTTCAATTAAGTTCTATTATTATATTTTTTCCTACTCACTATAGTAATATACTGTTAAATGTATTACTTATTTTTGTTTAATTTTAATCAAATTTTGTATTTATTTACAGTAATCAACATTTTTATACTTACATTTAATCTAATCACATTTTATGTTTTATTTAATTTTTTAATCTTTTTTGTTTACATATTTATTTTAATCATATTATTTATTTTTTATTTAGTTATTGTACTTTTTTTTTTTTTTTTATAACAGTTTTTCTCTAGACTCTTGCACTGTGGCCCCTTCGAGTCCCCGGACACCAGTTTGAAACCCCCTGATTTAGAGCATAAACAATGGCTCATTTTTGCTGCTTTTCACAAATACCAATGAAATGTTCCTGCTTTTGAAACAGCAGAGCGACAGAGAGCTGCATCTGTGGAGTTTACCTGAAGAGTGCTTGCTGTGAGTGCTCTTGTAGTCTCATCAGTTCTGACTGCAGGCCCTTCAGATGCATTAGCAGACAACACAACATCATCACTGAACAGTCAAACCATTCTTTCACATGTTCCCAATGGACTCAACAATGGAGTACCTCGATCATTTTGTGACTTTCAAAGTGAGTGTCCTTCAGCTTTGCCAGCAGGATGTTTTTCTATGTGGAATAAAGAACAAATGCCATAAAGAAAGACACAAATGTAGCCAATACTGTTTCTAGGACTAAAATCAATCATCACCTTTGTAAGGTCCCTGTTTTTCACAGCCAGCATCATTTGAGATTCTTCTAATTCTCCCTGTAAACATGATCAGACAGTGTTAATGTAGCTCCCCCTGTGGCCAGTAAACTAACTGCACACTTTAGTATTCTCTCACCCTTAATTCAGAGTTTTCTCTTCTAAGTTTGTTTATTCGATCTTCAGCAAGGTTCTTCTCAAGGGTTAATTTTTCATTCTGTGGAAGATACTGTGATTTAATAAATAACAGAAGTATTCAGAAATAGTAGTTCACATTACACTAGATCCATTTTACTGTGGCAAAAATACAGCAGTGTTCCAGTAAAGTGTTACTGAGAAATCATTGTGTTTATGGAGATTACCGTACACTGACCAGAGAATTATTTTACCAGATATTATTTCAGAAATCATGTCATGTGTGTTTTAAATGCCGATTTAGCAATGCCAGATTTGTCAATTAATCACTTATATAGCCCATTTCTGCCACATAAGAAAACAAAAATCATGCTTTTGTAAATCATAATTATGAGATAATAAGTTGAAATTATGTCATAGTCATATTTAAGAGATACTAAATCTAAATTATGGCTTAAAAAGTATAAACTACAACATAAAAAGTCAAAATTATTACCAAAAAGTCGAAATTATAAATTTTGACATATTAAATTGAAATTATGACAAAATTCAAAATATAACATAAAAATCATAATTATGACAATTTTGATTTTTTATCTCATAATTTCAATTTTTTAATCTCAACATTTTAATTATGACTTAATATGTTATTAGTTTATCTTTTTTCTTTCTTTCTTTCTTCATAATTAGTTTATAACTTAATTTGTCAATTTCATATTTTCAAATTTTTGTCATAATTATGACATAAAAAGTTAAAATAATTTACTTTGGATGTCATCATTTTTAACTTTTTATGTCATACTGACTTAATATGCCATAATTTCAACATTTGATCTCATAATTTCGATCTTTTATCTCATAACTGTGACTTAACATGCCATAATTTCATCTTTTATCTCATACTTTCGACTTTTTATTTCATAATGACTTAATATGCCATAATTTCAACTTTTTATTTCATACTTTCGACTTTTCATCTCATAATGACTTAATATGCAATAATTTCAACTTCTTATTTCATAATTGTGACTTAATATGCCGTAATTTCAACTTTTTTATCTCATAATTATTACTTAAAAGCCAAAATTATGATATTATCTTGTAATTATGACTTAGTATGTCATAATTATGACTTAATATGCCATAATTTCAACTTTTTATCTCATAATTAATAATTATGACTTAATATGTCATAATTTAGACTTTTTATGTCATAACTTTGATTTTTGTTATGTCGTAATTAAGATTTACCAAATTTCCAGATGTAGCGGAAATGGGTTTCCATAAACACTCTTTTGATCTAATCATTAAATAAACGTGTTTGCAAAAAGGTCTGAAATTGTTTCAGTTTGATTAGTTTGCAGCTATTTCTCAAACTCAAATAGTAACAGGGTATTTTATAAGATAGAAAACAAAAATAGTGCTGGATGAGGTGAATAACAAACAAAAACAAAAGGGAATCAGAATAAAAACACACTTTTTTGATGGGGGCCTGTACTGGTGACAGCAGAAACACCCCTGCTTCACAATATATGATTCTATCAAAGACAGAGTCAATACCTTTTCTTCAGTTATTTGGATTAGAGCTTTCAAGCGTTCACTTTCCTTTATCTAAAAGACAAATGTCAAGTTATTGTGTAAGAATAGTCATTTATAAAACCAAATTCATCAGTATTAATAAGTCCATTAGCTTAATGATCATACTAATGCAGAGTTGCTGGCCTGTGCTCTTGCGGCTCTGTCCTGGCTCTCCCTCAGTGCACTTCTGCTTTCATCAAGCTCCTCTGAGAGGGACCGCGCTCTCACCACAAACAGCTGCGCACTGGTGACATTAACCAACACAAAACGAATAAATGTAAATATTTGTATTATATTGTACTGATAATTTATTGTATTATATCAATTATATTGACAATGGCTATAGTTCAATGTATAATTGAAAGTAATTACTAATAAGTAATGCAACACTTTTTAGAGAGAGTAATAAGTACAGTAGATGTAATTTGTAGCTATTAATTAATTACTTTTATTTTTACAGTAACTTACCCAACACTGTTGGTGATATCTGTCAGGTATTTTATGCACACATATGCTGACTTACAGTAGATAGCGTTGTGGTTAGAGTGGATACCTGGCCAGTTTGGTGTGCAGCTCTGACACCTCCAGACTGAGCTGTAGGATGGTGTCCTCACACTGAGAAACGCTCCTCAGCAGACTGCTGTTCTGCTCTCTCAACCTGTGCTGCGTGTGCTGGAGCTCAGCCACCAAACCTGACAAACCTCCAGACTCACTGAAAGCAAACAGAATCAGAGGCTGTTCGCAGATGCTCGTTACAGCTGCACGATTAATCGTTAAAAGATCGGCATCTCGATTCAAACACCCACATGATACATTTTAGTGATTCGCCCGTGTCTGTTAAACCTTAGACGAAATCATACCGGAACATTCAAATCTATGTTCATGCTGCAGTTATCATGTAGTTATAGGTCTTTTCAACCACACAGTATCATTATTTCTGTGTTGTAAACATTCCAATTATCAAAAAAGTTCAGTTATAGTTCAGATATAAACACTGATTATTATAATAGAGCAAATCATCTTTTGACGTAACTTGACGCTTCAAATAACGATTGTATTGATTACATCATTACGCCACTATGTGACGACGAGTGACTGTAAAACAATATATTTGTCATTGAATCATTCATTCAAGAGATTCGTTCAAAAAGGCTGATTCATCCAGTAATGAAACTAGCAAAGTCTTTATGAGTGAGTCGTTGAATCATTCATTCAACCTGATCTTTTAGTTTTTTTTTAAATAATCAATTTCAAATTATTAGAAATTTTAAATAGTATGCAGCAATTAACATTTTGTCAGAATCTCTGGTAAATTACATGTTATTTTGTTTAGTTGCCTGTGCAGAATTGTGGGAGAATCGTGATCTCCATTTGAAAGAAAAAGTTTATCCTCCAGAATCGCATCTCTAAAAACCCAATGAAGTCAAAATGAGTGCGTCTAAAATGTACTAACCAATGACATTCAGCTCCATCTGTGAACGTGGCCTCACTTAAAGAAAGATGATATTCAGTCCCTATGGAACAGAATGAGACTGGTATAAGTTTAAAATGTCACGGTTATAAATGTTACATACAGTATGAACATTTATTACCTTAAAACAACCATTCGAAATGTTTAGGTCAGGTTTTTTTCAAGAAATTGATATTCAGAAAAGGATGCATTAAACTGATCAAAAGTGACTGTAAAGATATTTATAATGTTACAAAAGATTTATATTTATTTCAAAGAAATGCTAAAACTTTCTATTCAGTAAAGAAAAGTTTACACAAACATATTAAGCATGTTTTCAACATTTCAACTGTCATACTTTTTTTTCAGGATTCTTTGATGGATAGAATGTTCCAAAGAACAGTGTTTCTTTGAAATATGAATATCATTTGTAACATTATAAAAGTCTATACTGTCACTTTTGATCAATTTAATGCGTCCTTGCTGAAAAAAAAAAAAAAAATACTTACAATGCAATGTATCATGGTTACCACACAAATATTAAGCAGCAAAAACTTTTTTCAACATTGATAATAATAATACATGTTTTTTGAGCTTGATGCTTTGCCATCACAGGAATAAATGACATTTTTAAAAATTATTAAAACAGAAAACTGTTCTTTAAAATTGTCATAATATTTCACAATATTTCTGTTTTAGTGTATTTTTGATCAAATAAATGCATCCTAACTGAGCAGACGAGACAAAAACATTTAAAAAAAACAAGCTTTTAAATGCAGGTGTAAGCATTCACTATTATTCACTTACTAGATAATTTTCTTAAGGCTGATCCTGTTGCCTGGTTTTTATCCACAGGAGATCTGTACATGAAATTCAATGTTTATAATATCTCTTCTTAAAGTTGTCACATCATTCAGAGTCTCGACCCTGACATTGTGTTTGCCCGTATCTCTCACCCATCTTGGCAGCACTGGGCGATCCACTCTCTCATGGTGGCATGAAACACATCCCTGCTAACAGGCAGGTCCTGGTCCTCTGGGTCCAACATGTGTCGTAAAGTGGTCAGCTTGTCCTGGCCGGAGCTTTGGAGCGTCATGGCCTGGAGATACTGCACCACGGTGGAGGCCTGAACCTCTCCTGTAGGGAGCAGAGAGATGTACACTACTGTCCAAAAGAGTCAGTATTATTACAATTTAACATTTTTAAATAAAATGTATTCCTGTGATCAAAGCTGAATTTTCAGCATCATTACTCCAGTCTTCAGTGTCACATGATCCTTCAGAAATCATTTCATCAATGTTGAAAACAGTTGTGCAAACCGTGATACTTGTTTTCGGGAATCTTTGATTTATAGAAGTTCAAAAAAAGAGCATTTATTTGAAACATAACAATGTACATCTTTACTGTCACTTTTGATCAGTGTTGAGGAAAGTACTAATTTACCAAGTCACCTGGTAACTTTTAATGTAAAGTAATGTGTTATGATACTTTTGTGTTACTTTTTCTCGACTGGCTGAGTCTCGATTTCTTTCAGGCCTTGCAGGTGTTTTTTTTTTACGCATTAATGCATTCAACAACAAACCCTATATAACATACACCTTCATTTTCTTTTAAAAAGACATTAAGACTATTATTATATTCTGACCACTTAAAATATTTCCTAGAGCTATGTATGCCATAAAAAAGATCTCTTAACATCACGAGTCATATAACTCTTTTCATTGAAAGTTAAAAATGTAATGTGTTTTGTTACTTTTGTACTTTTGATCTGTTCTCGGGCATGTCTAAGTGACTACGTTATGGAGTAGAGCAAATTCATTCATTTGATGTAACTTAATTAAACTGAAAAGTAACGTGCATTTGCTTTTTTTTTGCTTTTTTAAAGTAACTCAAATATCAAAGGGTTAGTTCACCCAAAAATGAAAATTCTGTCATTTATGTCGTTCCACACCCTTAAGACCTTCGTTCATCTTCAGAATACAAATTGAGATATTTTTGTTGAAATCCGATGGCTCAGTGAGGCCTGCATAGCCAGCAATGACATTTCCTCTCTCAAGGTTCATAAATCGACTAAAAACACATTTAAATCAGTTCATGTGAGTCCAGTGGTTCTACCTTAATGTTATAAAGCGACGGGAAAAAAAATTACTTTTTAACAATATCTAGTGATGGCCGATTTCAAAACACTGCTTCGGAGCATTATGAATCTTTTGAGTCGAATCAGTGATTCGGATCGCGTATCAATCCGCCAAACTGCCGAAATCACGTGACTTTGGCGCTCCGAACCACTGATTTGATTTGTAAAGCTTCGAAGCTCATGAAGCAGTGTTTTGAAATCGGCCATCACTAAATATTGTTGAAAAGTCGTTATTTTGTTTTTTTGGCGCACGAAAAATATTCTCATCGCTTTATAATATTAATATTGAACCACTGTACTCACATGAACTGATTTAAATATGTTTTTAGTACCTTTATGGATCTTGAGAGAGGAAATGTCATTTCTGTGAATGCAGGCCTCACTGAGTCATCAGATTTCAACAAAAATATCTCAATTTGAGTTCCGAAGATTAATGGAGGTCTTACGGGTGTAGAACGAGTAATAAATGACATTATTTTCATTTTTGGGTGAACTAACCCTTTAATGTGTAAATTTATAAAGTACTTTACTCGTTACATCAAAAGACTAATCTGATTACGTAATGCATGTTACTTGTAATGCGTTACTCCCAAACAAGTGTGCCGCACAAGTCCTGAAAAGTGAAGTCAAAGCATCTCGATCGCCCCCAGGTGGATGGATGCAGTATAGGTCATAAACCCCGCCCTCTTCATGTAATCTTATGGGACGTGAGACAAACTAAACACTTAAAAATGGTTTCTGTCATTTTATGTAGTTTTTATCACGTTTTTTTTTTATTTATTTTTTATAAATTTGGTTTTAGTTAGTTATTTGATGCCATAAAAACGGGGGTGTGACATCGTGATTGACAGCTGTGATGACGGTTTTTCTGAGTGAAGTAGTCACTGGACTTTTTCGGGATTTTCGTGAGGAGATTGGAGCTTTAATTTCTACATTTCTACATTATAATTTCTACATAGCTGTTTTTTATTTTTTTTTTATTAATATTTTATTTACATAATGAGTTGTTCTGCAGTAAACTGTACTCACTG
The DNA here is from genome assembly GCA_003731715.1 of Anabarilius grahami. Taxonomy (NCBI): domain Eukaryota; kingdom Metazoa; phylum Chordata; class Actinopteri; order Cypriniformes; family Xenocyprididae; genus Anabarilius; species Anabarilius grahami. The sequence continues at coordinate 685,539 of RJVU01052005.1, forward strand.
ATTCTGCGGGAGTGTGGGCGGGGCTTTGATGCACAGACTCGGGTCCCGAATCAGCAGACAAATCGGGTCGAAACTGGGTCTCCCCAAATTGTCAGTTAATGATTATCCTAAATATATACTAATGATATTAATTTAAAACATGCATATGTTACTATATAATGTGTGCGAAAATGCATTAGTGCATAATAAAACGAACTGAATGTAATTTCTTAACTGTTAATTAATAAATAATAATAATTGAGTGAATAATTGGACATCATTCATTTGTTTTACTTATAACTGAGATATTTGGATATTTAACACTTAATTTAACACATAATTACATTAAAGATTATTGAGAATACATGTAGGGTAAGTGCAAATGTGTGTATAAACTAAGCTAAGATAACTAATACAGACATAAATGGTCATTATAACATAGTTGAAACAACATTTATCATAATATGATTTTGTAGGAATTGTAATCAGGCGCTAAAGAGAGTACCTATTAAAAGTAATTTGAACCCGATTTCAAGGGGGACCGGCTCATTCGGTTCTTTTTGAGTCGGACGTGCTACTTCAGCTGTGCGTCTTGCGTCATCAACCTAAAGTTCGATTAGTGAACCGGCTCAAAAGAACGATTCGCTCAATAATCAAACATCACTACTTAAAGGGATAGTTCACCCAAAAATGAAAATTTGATGTTTATCTGCTTACCCCCAGCGCATCCAAGATGTAGGTGACTTTGTTTCTTCAGTCGAACACAAATGATGATTTTTAACTCCAAACGCTGCCATCTGTCAGTCTTATAATAAGAGTGGATGGGAACTCGAACGATAAGTCGACTATGTCCAACTGCGTTCAGCACTCGTTTAGTGAGTTCTGACAACGGCAGTGATGTCTCGCGCTTATACTTCAGTGAGTGCCAGACATCACTTCCGTTGTCAGAGCGTGATCAGGCGGCTCGTGACGACACATTTATGTCCTAAGACACGAAATGATCGGTTTGTGCGAGAAACCGAACAGTATTTATATCATTTTTTACCTCTAATACACCACTATGTCCAACTGCGTTCAGCACTCGTTTAGTGAGGTCTGATCGCGCTCTGACAACGGCAGTGATGTCTCGCGCTTATACTTCAGTGAGTGCTAGACATCACTTCTGTTGTCAGAGCGCGATCAGACCTCACTAAACGAGTGCTGAACGCAGTTGGACATGGTGATGTATTAGAGGTAAAAAATGAACACAGTTGGACATAGTGGTGTATTAGAGGTAAAAAATTATATAAATACTGTTCGGTTTCTCGCACAAACCGATCATTTTGTGTCTTAGGACATAAATGTGTCGTCACGAGCCGCCTGATCACGCTCTGACAATGGAAGTGATGTCTGGCACTCACTGAAGTATAAGCGCGAGACATCACTGCCGTTGTCAGAGCGCGATCAGACCTCACTAAACGAGTGCTGAACGCAGTTGGACATAGTGGTGTATTAGAGGTAAAAAATGATATAAATACTGTTCGGTTTCTCGCACAAACCGATCGTTTCGTGTCTTAGGACATCAATGTGTCGTCACGAGCCGCAGGGTTTAATTTGGATTTGTCTATGGAAGTGTTTTAGACTCTTATCGTTCGAGTTCCCATCCACTGGCATTATAAAACTGACAGCGGTTGCAGTTAAAAATCATCATTTGTGTTCTACTGAAGAAACAAAGTCACCTACGTTTTGGATGCGCTGGGGTAAGCAGATAAACATCAAATTTTCATTTTTGGGTGAACTATCCCTTTAAGCTCTTTCATTCCATGGATTTAACGGGTCCATAAGTGGTCTCATTGTCAAAGCTGTAAATTAAAAAATTAAATAAAATTATACTGACCCCAAACTTTTAAACGTATAAGCATCTACGGCACTGTTGAGAGAGAAGGTCTTACCTTTGCCAGTAGTGTCACATGCTTCAAAAGTTATGTTCAGGAGTTCTTCCTCTGAAAAGCCATTTGTTTCAGCACAATCACACAGAGCCCTCTCTGATGTAAGATCTGCAGTCACAGGTGAGATGACTGTAGTTACAGCTGCACACACACATTAAGAAAATACTTAACAAAATGCTACTGAAGCATCAGATCACCTTCACTGCTCTCAAGCACATGGCAGGGCTCCAGTGAATATGTTCCGGAGTCAACGGAAAGGCTTGGCACATGATTCTGTGATGCGAGCCTGAGAGAGGGCAGATGAGGCCCGACGCCTTCTTTTGAAGATCTCTGGCGTCCATTCGGCTTCTCTGAGGCCATAGTCTCTGACAACCAGAAGAAACATTTACTCCAATCATATCTGTATCGCAATACACTTCATTTCATTAAGAAGCATACTTACATTTTCCAGAACTATTGACTAATGTGTTCTTCTGTTTCATTCTTTTACTGAAATATGATATTGACAACAGCTGAGACATCAGAAATAATAGAATGATGAATATGTATATATATATGCAATGGAAAATTACATACCTTTTTTCATTCTTACGGTTCATTCTTAGTCCCAGTTCGACTGTTGTGTTTGTGAAACATGCTTGTTGCTTGTAGATCTCAGTGCTTCTAAGAGCAGCAGCTGATCTTCGCCTCTTTTCATCATCACTGGCACACATCAAAACCAGATGACATGTCCGCCTCCCCCCAAACGCCCTCCATTCACTGCCTGTGTGCTTCCAGCAGGACACAACAATGATGTAATGGACCATTTTAATTAACATTATTCTGCAGTTTTCCATATCAAATGATTCAAGGCCAGCACTCATCATGTCCTTGTTCATTTCTTCATATCCAACCTCCAAAGCATTTCTCTCAATGTAATAAAATAACAATAATAATAACAACAACAACATTATTGTTGTTGTTATTATTTATTTATATAACATTATATTATATTAATACATTGTTGTATTTGTTAAATTATTATTATCATTAGCAGTAGTAGTAATATTTATATATATATATATCATGTATATAA
>RJVU01052005.1:689579-719125 GCA_003731715.1 Anabarilius grahami
GTTTAATTGTATATGTATTATTATTATGTATCTATATAATACAATACATTTATATAAGTGTACAATTATCATATTATAAAAGTGTTATTATTATAATTGATCTATATAATATCATACTACAATTTTATATGTAATTATACATATAAATGTATGTTTCTTATTGTTATTATTTATCTATTTAATAATACTTTTAGATATTGTTATTATCATTTTCATTATTATGAATTTGCCTTGTTGTGTGTGTAACTATTGTTACCTTACTTTTACTTATATTCGTATTTTTTTGTCATTTGTCTCAGCGCAGGATTATTACAAAAATAACTAGTAAAGACAGAAAAATAACTAAAATGTTGAAATAGTTTTGGACGAGTCAAGCACGCGTTTCTGAGGACTTTTAATTTGAAGCGTCTGACCGCTAATCCGGAAGTGTAGCGTATTGTGTTGTTCAGGTTCAGTTGGTGAGTGTGTGCGGCTGCTGCTGCTGGATACGAACAAGTACAAACCAAAACCTGCAATATTGGGTTTAGGCTCGAGTCGCAACCATGTCTCGGGGATCCATTGAAATCCCCCTGCGGGACACAGATGAGGTTTGGGCTCGTTTTGTCTCTGTGTGATGCTTTTATTGCAGCTCTGTGGATAGCTGTCTTCTGCTAACATGCTACCTTTGACGCGCTTTTGAGAAGTTTACATTAAATTAAAGAACTAACAAAGGCGAGTGACTGAAGTGCTTCCGAGAGTCTTGCGCTACACTGTCATAATTATACTATCATTATACAACGATGTAAAAATACTTTAGTTTATGGTTCTGCCAAGAAACATCATTCAAGCATATTAAGCCTTTTCCTTTGAAGTTTGTCTGTATGATATATTTTGTGCATTTTTTTTATTTAGAACCAAGCCAAAAAGTACAAAAACAGAGAAACAGTGTATTAAACAGTTGCATAGTTTGTATTGCTGAAGTTCGTCCGTGTTTACGTTCAGATATGGTTTATAAATGCATTTTAATGTACTTTTTAAATTGTTCAATCATATACATTTTTTATTCAATTTGACTATAATAACCCACAAATTCTAATGATTAAATCAAACATACATACTAAAAAATATTTTAATATCACATCGACTTATATCAAATTAACAACAATCATTCTTTCTTTCTTACCTTTTTATGTATATATATATATATCATATAATTGTATATTTGTCATTATTATTATTAATTTGTCATGCAGTGTAACATGTNNNCATGTCTCGGGGGCATTTTTACAAACAAAAAGAACATTCCACATGAACTGATATTATTATATAAAATGTTTTTTATTATTGTTTTATTATTTATTGCAGCTATTTGAGCTCTACTGTACTTATTTTCAAAAGTGAACCCTTTTAAATCCCTTCTTAAAACATACTTCTATCGAAGAGTCTTCCCTGATTTTATTTGAAATACAATTTGGGAAATTTGGACTTTTATTTCTCAAATGTGTGTTGTTTCACGTGCCTTCATGTTTTAAACTTCGGTAAAGTTGGTTTTATGTTCGCACATTTGGACTTCTGATAAATTAAGACTTTCCAATAAATGTGCAATAAATTAATGTTTGCAAATTTTAAGCAGCGACATGATATTGACAACCAACGATTGTCAACTTACAACATCTTTCACAGTCGATCAAAATAGGCAAGTATTGTTTTAATGGCCTATTTACTTGTGAATGTCCAATGTAGTGTGATTAACAAGGCTATTGAATACGGATGTCCGAATGCGCGAATATAAAACCAACTTTACCGAAGTATGTTTTAACTGGTTGCCTTGTGCGGTCTTCGTTTGAGTTGTACACTCAGGGTCTTTTGGGTCTCCAGAGATCCCAGGCAAAAATGTTAATTTAATGACAAAATAAGTGTTTTTTTTGTTTTAACAAATGTAATTTTACTCTGTTTATTAATGTTTTTATTCCACATTTGTGCAGTTTTTGGAGGATTTGTCACATTTTTTAAATTTATATAAATAATAATAAAAAAAATAAATATACAAAAACTGCTTTTTATGTAAAGTTCACTTTATAAAAGACCCACATTTCTAACTTTCATTCATGGGGATAACGTGGATAATTTGACATGGTTTAGTGTAAGATTTTTGCCCATCTTTTGGAAAATGCAGTTTTAAAAGTAAAAAAATGATCACTTTTACCAGTAGATGCTGCAGAGCTCCACTATTAGCTATTTGACTGACTGAAAGACATCTTTTCACAAGTATTTTTCAGTTGGATTCATATCTACATATTATGAAATCACAAGTTACTTTTTGTCAAAGTTTAGCATTTTTTGTACTGAAAAAAATAAGTTTTTCCAAAATGTTGATTTTGAGGATGAATTTTGTCCAAGTGGGGTATCATCATAATGTAACAATATTGAAAAACAGTTTTTTTTCAGTACAAAAAATGCCAAACTTTGACAAAAAGTAACTTTTTTTGTCATAATTGTGATTTCATAATATGTAGATGTAAATCCAACTGAAAAATACTTGTGAAAAGATGTCTTTCAGTCAGTCAAATAGCTAATGGTGGAGCTCTGCAGCAGATAATTTGACATGGTTTAGTGTAAAATTTTTGCCCATCTTTTGGAAAATGCAGTTTTAAAAGTTGAAAATATCACTTTTACCAGTAGATGCTGCAGAGATCCGCTATTTGACTAACTGAAATACATCTTTTCACAAGTATTTTACAACAAGAATTTTAAACTTCAACAAAAGTTATTTTTTATTGTTATAATTGTGATTTCATAATATTTAGATATAAATCCAACTGAAAAAAAGATGTCTTTCAGTCAGTCAAATAGCAAATAGTGGAGCTCTGCAGCATCTACTGGTAAAAGTGATCATTTTTTACTTTTAAAACTGCATTTTCCAAAAGATGGGCAAAAATTTTACACTAAACCATGTCAAATTATCTGCTGCAGAGCTCCACTATTTGCTATTTGACTGACTGAAAGACATCTTTTCACAAGTATTTTTCAGTTGGATTTACATCTACGTATTATGAAATCACAATTATGACAATAAAAGTTACTTTTTGTCAAAGTTTGGCATTTTTTGTACTGAAAAAAAACTGTTTTTCAATATTGTTACATTATGATGATACCCCACTTAGATGGACAAAATTCATCCTCAAAATCAACATTTTTTAAAAACTTATTTTTCTCAGTACAAAAAATGCTAAACTTTGACAAAAAGTAACTGTGATTTCATAATATGTAGATATGAATCCAACTGAAAAAAACTTGTGAAAAGATGTCTTTCAGTCAGTCAAATAGCTAATAGTGGAGCTCTGCAGCATCTACTGGTAAAAGTGATCATTTTTTACTTTTAAAACTGCATTTTCCAAAAGATGAGCAAAAATCTTACACTAAACCATGTCAAATTATCCACGTTGTCACCATGAATGAAAGTTAGAAATGTGGGTCTTTTATAAAGTGAACTTTACATAAAAAGCTGTTTTTGTATATATATATTTTTTTATTATTATTTATATAAATTTAAAAAATGTGACAAATCCTCCAAAAACTGCACAAATGTGGAATAAAAACATTAATAAACAGAGTAAAATTAAATTTGATTTTTAAAAAACAATTATTTTGTTACAAAATTACATTTTGTTGCCTAGGTGTTAACCACTGTACAAAGTTTCAGGCCATTTGGACAAAGAGAACATTATTATAATTTTTTTTAATTTTAGCAAACGTCATTTGGGGTCAAAAAGACCCCAAAGACCCAATACAGGTTAAATCAATTATTTTATAACTTGTATTTGATTCTTTGTACTGTTGGTTTTAAAAGTGCTTGAAAAATAAAGATGATTAAAATTTTTCCGGTTCTCATCCTCATTAATGGTTCACACTCACGGAGTTCATATGTTTTTTCTTTCTCAGGTTATTGAGCTCGACTTCGATCAGCTTCCGGAAGGAGATGAAGTCATCAGTATCCTCAAACAGGAGCACACACAGCTGCACATATGGATCGCTCTCGCTGTGAGTGTCAAGCTCATGTAAGGCGACTTTATTAGGGTTTCTGGTGCACAAAAACCTCACTACTATTTCTTTCTTTTTAGTTGGAGTACTACAAACAAGGCAAGACAGAAGATTTCGTCAAGTTGCTGGAGGCGGCACGCATCGATGGAAACCTGGATTACAGAGACCACGAGAAGGACCAGATGACGTGCTTGGACACACTAGCAGCTTATTATGTCCAACAGGCTCGAAAAGAGAAGAACAAGGATGCGAAGAAGGACCTCATCAACCAGTCCACTCTTCTGTACACCATGGCAGACAAGATCATCATGTACGATCAGGTAAATGAAGGTTGCGTAGTCATATTGTAGCAATCACTGTTATTGTTTCACTGTGTTTTTGTAACTATAATGATGCTATTTCTCATTTCCTCAGAACCATCTGTTGGGAAGAGCTTGCTTTTGTCTCCTGGAAGGAGATAAGATGGATCAAGCAGATGCTCAGTTCCAGTTTGTTCTTAACCAGTCAACAAACAACATCCCTGCACTCCTGGGTAAAAGTCACATGATCATAACATGCTTTAATAGTCAACCCGAAATCAAAATTCACCCTATTTACCTAATACAGGCTTCCTACAGACCCTTAAAGTGTCTTAAATGATCTGATTTAAGATTATAAAAAGTCTTAATTGAATTAAGTAACTGAGCGCTGTGTGCTCAAAGTCAAAACACAGCGTGATTGTAATAATTAAGATTTTTTAATATACTTGAATGAAGTCTCTTCTGCTCACCAAGGCTGCATTTATTTGATCAAAAATACAGTAAAAACAGTAATATTGTGAAATATAATTACAATTTAAAATAGTTGTGAATTTTCAGCATCATTACTCCAGTCTTCAGTGTCACATGATCCTTCAGAATTCATTCTGATATGCTGATTTGATGTTCAAGAAACATTTCTTATGCTGCTTGGGCTGTTTAATATTTTTATGGAAACCATGATACATTTTTTTCAGGATTCTTTGATGAATATAAAGTTCAAAAGAACAGCATTTATTTGAACTAGAAATCTTTTGTAACATTATAAATGTTTTTACTGTCACTTTTGATGAATTTAATGCATCCTTGCTGAATAAAAGTATTATTATTATTTATTATTATTATTTTTTTTTTTTGAAAAATCTTACTTACCCCAAAGTTTTGAATCATGGTTTTTACAGAAAAATATGAAGCAGCACAACTGTTTTCAACACTAATAATAACAAATGTTTCTTGAGCAGCAAATCCACATATTAGAATGATTTCTGAAGGATCATGTGACACTGAAGACTGGAGTAACGATGCTGAAAATTCAGCTTTGATCACAGGAATACATTACATTTCAAAATATATTAAAATGGAAAACAGTTCTGTTAAATTGTAATAAATTGTACATTTTTAATCAAATACATGCAGTCTTGGTGAGCATAGGAGACTTCTTTCAAAAAACATTAAAGAATTTAAATTTTTGACCGATAGTGTACATGATTTATTTTGAGATTGTTTAGGTTTGTTTAGTATGGACACATTATTCATTTGATTTGTGCAGGTCTTGAAAAGTCTAGATATCTTGTAATACATGTTCCTGGTCTTATTGTGCAGTTCACATTAGTCACGTTATTATACAAGCGTAATATTGAAGTTAAATTGGATGTGAATGCTGTTTCATGGTTATTGATAGACGTTGTCTTGTAATGAATGATTATTTATGTTTATGTCCTTTAACAGGTAAGGCGTGTATCTCCTTCAACAAAAAGGATTACAGGGGAGCTCTAGCCTACTACAAAAAAGCTCTTCGCACAAACCCTGGCTGTCCAGGTCAGTTGAAAATACTATTATCCTTTCCTTGAATCCTGAATACTTCCTAGATGGTGATAGTAGATCAATTTATACTAATTAAGTCTTTAATTTCTGTCAAATGACATCTAGTGGACAAGACTAGCAATAAGATCAACATCAATCAGATATTATGTTCAATGATTGCAGTAATAAATATGGAAAAAAGATCGATTCGTGGCGTTTGAGAATCGATATCGAATCGACCGCATTTTTTTGCCCAGCCCTAGTCAAGACTGACAGAGTTAATTTCTTTGTAATTGTCTTATTGCAGCCGAGGTGAGACTAGGCATGGGCCACTGCTTTGTCAAGCTCAACAAACTAGAGAAAGCTCGCTTGGCGTTTGGCAGAGCTCTGGAGCTCAACTCCAAATGTGTGGGAGCACTGGTGGGTTTGGCTGTGCTGGAGCTCAACAATAAAGAGGCCGACTCCATCAAGAACGGCGTGCAGCTGCTTTCCAGAGCCTACACCATTGACCCCAGCAATCCTATGGTGCTCAATCACCTCGCCAATCATTTCTTCTTCAAAAAGGTAAAGCTTGATCGCTCTTGTGATCTACCGTTTAGAATTGGAGATCTTGTACTTCATATGTGCTTCGTGTTTTTCAGGACTACAGCAAAGTGCAGCATCTGGCTCTTCATGCTTTTCACAACACAGAGGTGGAGGCTATGCAAGCAGAGAGCTGCTATCAGTTAGCTCGTTCCTTCCATGTCCAGGTGAGACAGAGACTTCTTTCATTTGAGAAATAGTGTATAACCAGTATGGGTATATATTTTGTATATGAGAAATATAACACTTTTTTTTTTATATTATAGTTTTAATCATTTTGTTGGTTTATGAAGGGTTTTAGGGTTATAAAGCTTTAATTACATTTTATTTCAACTGTAGTCATTTTTAATGCTTACATTTATTTATTTCAGGTAGTTGCCAAAGCAACATTTCTAGTTTTCTTTTAAATTATCACGGCCATTATTTTGCACTATATATACATTTACATTTAGTCATTTAGCAGACGCTTTTATCCAAAGCGACTTACAAATGAGAATAGTAGAATCAAATCAAAACAACATGAGAACAACAGTATGTAAGTGCTGTGTGAAGTCACAGTTAGGTCAGTAAAGTGCTCGTAGCAAGGACATTTTTTAATTTTTTTATATACACAAATAGATGGAAGAAGAATAGAAATCAAAGTAAGTGCTACTATTACTGGGTCAAGCGCTGACAAAAAAGATATGTCTTTAGCATTTTTTTGAAAATGGCTAGAGACTTAGCTGCTCGGATAGAGCGCGGCAGGTCATTCCACCAGCCAGGAACAGACCCGGAGAAGGTCCGTGAGAGCGATTTTGTGCCCCTTTGTGATGGCACCACAAGGCGCCGTTCACTTGCAGAACGCAAGTTTCTGGAGGGCATGTAAGTCTGAAGTAGTGAGTTAAGGTATAGCGGTGCAGAGCCAGCGGTCGTTCTGTAGGCAAACATCAGAGCCTTGAATTGGATGCGAGCAGCTACTGGCAGCCAATGCAGAGTGATGAAGAGAGGAGTGACGTGCGCTCTCTTCGGTTCGTTGAAGACCAGTCTTGCTGCAGCATTCTGGATCAGTTGTAGAGGCTTGAGAGTGCATGCTGGAAGGCCAGCCAAGAGAGCATTATACATACAAATTATATATATATATATATGTATATATATGTGTATATATATGTGTATATATAAAACACACAAACAATAGTTCTTTCTGGTTCTCGAATCTGATTGGCTGAGAGGCGTGTGATATTCCCCCAGTATCAGCACTGGAACCGTTTTTATCACTCCGCTTGTGGCGACTGTCATGGCGGTCAAGCAAAGCCACCATATTTAAAAAAATAAAAATAAAAAAAAACTACTGTTGTGTCACAAATTGTTTTTTTAGGCAAGAATGTAGTTATTTAGACCTCAAATATGTGACTCATTTATAAACATAGCACCTATTTTACTATTTGTTTAGACGCTTTCGCAGATGTGAGCTCCAGGCCGTCAGCGGGCGTTCAGAGCTCGTGTACCCGCAGAGAACAGCTTTATCTCGGCCAGTCCTTCGGGAATTTGCTTTATATTAAGGGTAGATTTGAACTAAAATACTGTACTAGAGGGCTGCTTTTGAACGTTTGACTGAATTGTTTGCTTGTTTATTTATTTATTTAATTGTGTTTATTGTTTGCTTGTGTTAATGTCTTTTATAATGGCTATAGTTGTTAATTTAAATATTGTTGTTAAATAAATATTATTTTATATTAGGGCTGGACGATTATGACCTAAAATCAAAACCTCGATTAATTGAACATTTTACCTTGATTACGATGAATGAAAATGCTGTAAATATGCTTGACTATTAAAGGTGGTATATTTTTTCCTATTGAAAGTGTGATCTGACATAACAGCTCACTTTCAGCAGTTATTTTATCGATGGTTCGTAACATTTCTTTAAAGATTTCTGCTTGTTGTAAATCAGATAAATATAAATTGGCACAATACAAGTACGTAATGAGAGCGATTGCGTGTGTGAATTAGTCATACCGTCTCTCTATTAATTGTGTAGCTGTGGGTTGTAAATAATTACTTCAAAAGTAGAAAAATATATGCTATAATAACTTTTGAGTTTCTAAGCTACTTTGGTAATAAATCACAGGACAGTGCTGACAACTAGTTTCTGCGTTCCTCTCTGTGCGCGCGATCTTCACGTTTTGCGCAGCTACTGTTTGTATAAGTGTTCATGCCACAATGCAGCTGCGTGAGCACGGTAGCTCGATATAATAATACACATCCGATCGTCTAATTGTTTGAATGTCTAAACTGGCAAACCGTAAAACACATACAACTGACAGAGTTTAGTGAAGATGCAAGGCTCACCGCTCGTGCGCCGTCTGTGTGTGTGTTGAGCTCCGTGTTGCTTCGATGCCACTGACTGGACGGGGCGGAGTCACGCGGCTACACACGTGGTAGTATGTTTTTAAGTGGGACGTATTAACAGGATTAAAACAACGAAATAACCGACATGGGAAAATTACGTTGGTCGGTTAGAGGTTCTGAATTTCGGTTTCGATTTACTTTTCGATTAATTTTTTTCAGCCCTATTTTATATAGTGATCGTGATATCAGGACTTCAGTGAAAGTTACATTATTACGCCTTTAGATGGCAGCAAAGACAGTCTTTATGAGTGAGTCAGAACAAGGAAGTGGGAAATCCCCTTAACTTTTAAAAGGACAAAGATATCGCTTTCCTCAGTGGACATTCAAACTGATTTTTATAATGGATATAATATTATGGACATCAACCTGAAGAATGAGTGCTATATCAGATGCAGGTAATACACTCGTTTAGTCGATCTCTCTTTCATAATACTATAATACTCTACATAATACAACAAGCTTCAATGAAGCGACTCAACGTTCCTTCATTACTAGTTCTAAAGTGACGTTTTAGAATTAGTAACGGAGGCTTATTATCTCAACTGAAATTTCCTGTAATGTCTAAGACTAATAAACTTTCACATGTCTTTGCTTTTAGGAGGACTACGACCAAGCCTTCCAGTACTACTATCAGGCCACTCAGTTTGCATCATCTACTTTTGTACTGCCCTTCTTCGGCCTGGGCCAGATGTATGTGTATCGTAGAGACAAGGAGAATGCTGCGCAGTGCTTTGAAAAGGTCCTGAAGGCATATCCCAACAATTATGAAACCATGAAAATCCTTGGGTCACTTTATGCCACATCGGATGACCAGGAGAAGAGAGACATTGCTAAAGTATGAGATTTGATAGATTTCAAAAATCGAATTACAAAAAAAAAAAAACATTCTCAGAGATTATAAGGCTGTTTTTTGTTTTTTTACTCATAGGAACATCTGAAAAAAGTCACAGTACAATATTCCGATGATGTGGAAGCCTGGATCGAGCTCGCCCAAATTTTGGAACAAACAGACATTCAGGTAACAGTGCTGTTTCTACATGCACATTTTTTTGACTTATGTAATGTACACCTCTCTCACTGTGAATCGTCCATCTTTCCTGCAGGGTGCTCTTTCCGCATATGGCACTGCCACTCGCATCCTTCAGGAGAAGGTCCAGGCTGATGTTCCTCCTGAGATCCTCAATAATTTGGGGGCTTTACACTTCAGATTGGGAAACCTCGGTGAGGCCAAGGTAAAGAGAAATATTTAGCTCAAATTAAAGGTGCAGTCTGTAGGTACAGCTCTTACTTGTTCTTGTGAAGGCTTGTCTCAGTAGGCTACTTTTAATAAATGGTCCAACATATTAGGAATCATTTTAGCTGTGTATCATGAGTAAGCAATTGAGTAGACTAACTCTGTCTAGAGTGAACGTAAGCATCTCTCTTATATAAACTAGGGCCCTATGATTTCCATGATGCAGAAAACGTGGACTGAATCGCAAAACCTAGTCATAAAAACAGAATTTACTGTATAATGCAGCATGTCACGGAATTTGTCAAATTTTGATGAATAAATAAAAAGTTGGTCATTACATTTAAATCAAATTGCGATATAGACTAGTGTCTGTGAATGTTAAATTGCAAAAAGACAATTTAAATATGAATCCTGCATGTTCTTTGTGTCTCTGTGTGTATGAATGGCACAGAAACGCAGTTTTATTTAAAACACACACTGAAGCATGCGTGACACTCGGTGTTTTCAGCCTCTGCCGCCTCACTCTGAGGACATGAATGCATGAAGTTCATCTCCAGAGTCACTTCATGAGCATTTTTCTTTTGAGAAATAATTATTGTTATATCATAAACACAGAAACTCAAAGGTCTTCATAGCAACACATCAAAATAAAAGTTTGATTTAACCTGAAGAAATTGTGACAGAAATATATTACTGTTGTACAGTAGAATGTAGCTATGTCTCAATGTAATAATATTAGCACTAACACTAATAAAAAATTATTAAAACTTTATTTATTTTTTTTAAGGAATAATACATTTTTCTTCCATGTTTTTATTTTAACAGTAAAGCTCTGTTGTGCAATACATTGTTTGACAAAAGTTTAATTTCATATGATTAAAAGATAAATTAATGTTTTATGACTTCATTTGATTGGCAGAAACATTTAAATACACAACACAGAATTTCTGAAAAACAAAAACTAAACTTCATTATTTATTTTTTTTATTAATTAAAATGTAATTAAACCGTTAAAATAGAACCCAGAAAACTTGAAACAGAAAACACAGCATTTGGTAAAAATAAAACAAAATAAGACATACCTTTTTGATTATACAATTTAATTTAACCATTAAAATGGCGTTTTAAATTGGAGATTAGCTCAGAAATTACATTTGACTTGGAAATTATTGGAATGGAATGTCTTGGACTATTTGGTTGTGAAAAAAGTGGCATCAGGAATGCATTAAATAAGTCAATCACACATTTCAATTTCTTTGTAGAAATACTTCCTGGCTTCTTTGGAGAGGGCAAAAGCTGAGGGCGAGCACGATGAGCACTACTACAACGCCATCTCTGTCACAACCTCCTATAACCTGGCCAGACTCTATGAAGCCATGTGCGAGTTTCACGAGGCCGAGAAACTCTACAAGAACATCCTGAGAGAGCATCCAAACTATGTGGACTGTATGCATCATCACAGTGTTAATTATGTGTGGCTTTTTTCAGCAAACAGTCAGTTAATTTGATTTATTTGATTTTGTAACAGGTTACTTGCGTCTTGGAGCGATGGCACGTGACAAGGGAAATTTCTACGAAGCTTCTGACTGGTTTAAAGAAGCCCTTCAGATCAATCAGGTAGATAGTTCTTGCCGACATACATGGGCCTACATATATTGTCCTTCTTCTAGATCTGTATTAATCTAAATAATCAGTGCCTAATTACAATGCCAGCTGCAAGAGTCTCTTAAAACAAAGAAAGATCACATGGTTGCGTTCGTCACATGATGGACCAAAAATCACATGGGAAAAAAAATCATTAACAGTCATCTTTCCTTGGAATTTTGCATTGTTCTAGTTTGAGATGAATTGTCTACTATAACGTGTATTCGTATATGTTTTCTTTTTTTTTTTAAATTATTATTATTAATATTCATTTTATATAAATATCCAGGGATTGACATTAACTTTTTTGCTCTCCAGCCACTCTGGCTAGTGGTTTTCCAAAGTTACTAGCCACTCAGCATTTTCACTGGCCACAATTTTGACATCAATACCATGGGGAAAAACTGCCATATAGTTATTTTTAATATTATCTTATAATTTGGCAGCAGGTTTATTAGGCTGCTGTCACTTTAAGACCTGATGCACGGATCCATTATACTGTTACACATGCGTTTTCTTTCTCAACTGTTTACGTTCTCTTCAAACATAACTGACTGTGTTTACGTGAATACTCGCCAAGACCGGCATTTTGACATTATTTTGTGTGTTTTTGACTGTTTAAGCACAATAACCAGCGAAAAGGAACTCAATTTAGTACTGAGAGGTGGCTTTATGTGCGCACACTTTGGTAAAATTATGCACAATATGTGCAATCCCACGCCGAAATTCTTGCCCTGTAACAACAACAATATTCATCCGGAGCAAATGAAACTAGTTAGTGAGGGGAGGCAGGTTTGTTTGTTGACTTGCTGTTGGAGAGATTAGAGAGAGAGAGAAAGAGCAGCTGGTATTGTGTCTCTATTCTGCGGAAAATGAGTGTTGGAAGACACCTAGACTTTTTGGACATTATTAGGAGCACTGAGTTTTTGGTCATTTCTTCAGATCTGTATTAATAAAATGTGTTTTGCAGGACCACCCTGATGCCTGGTCGCTGATTGGTAACCTACACTTGGCCAAACAGGAGTGGGGTCCCGGCCAGAAGAAGTTTGAACGCATCCTTAAACAGCCCTCAACTCAGAACGACACCTACTCTATGCTGGCGCTGGGAAACGTGTGGCTTCAGACGCTGCACCAGCCCACTAGAGACCGAGAAAAGGTGCCTCACGTTATTCAGTTGACAGACCATCATGTGCTGTTAGAATTTGTCTGTTTTGTTTATTTGCTCCTTTTTTTTTCCAGGAAAAGCGACACCAGGATCGAGCTTTGGCGATCTACAAACAAGTTCTGAGGAATGACTCCAAAAATCTATATGCTGCCAATGGCATAGGTGGTTTATCTGCTTTTTAATCAGCCTTGCAAGGCCAGCTTACTTGTGTTTACCCGTCATATTGCTTCAGCTTCTCCCGCTCATCGTAATTATCTTTCTTCTGTGTGACGTAGGTGCTGTGTTGGCACATAAGGGTTATTTCCGAGAGGCACGGGATGTCTTTGCCCAGGTCAGAGAGGCCACGGCGGAGATCAGTGATGTCTGGCTGAATCTTGCACACATCTATGTGGAGCAGAAGCAATACATCAGTGCTGTGCAGATGGTGAGAGAATAAACAAACTGAAGGAAAACTCCTCTGAACAGGAAGGGTTTTGCTCTGGATCTGTTACTCACGGCCTGTTTTTCTCTTCAGTATGAAAACTGCTTGAAGAAATTCTACAAATATCAGAACACAGAGGTGCTGCTGTATCTGGCCCGAGCGCTCTTCAAATGTGGCAAGCTGCAGGACTGCAAACAGACTCTTCTCAGGGTGGGAAAATCTTAATGCAACTTGACATTTTCTTTTCTTTATTGCAGGCTTTCCCAAACTGGATTTCGCAAGTTTATGAAAAGCAAATAATTAATTAAAATAAAACAACATACATTTTGGTAAATTATTGAAAAATTAGTTTAAAATCTCAGTGGGTATTTCAAATAAACTATATTATTATGCTGAATAACGTTATATTGTTATTTAATATGTTGCATAATTCAGTAAATAGTATTGAACTAATAATTTGACGCATATTAAAGTGTTAAATGAAAATTATCCCATAATTTACTCACCCTCAAGCCATCCTAGGTGTATATGACCATCTTCTTTCAAACAAACACAGTCAGAGATATATTTAAAAATATCCTGGCTCTTCCAAGGTTTGTAATGGTAGTGAATGGGGGGTGATATTTTAAAGGATTAGTCCACTTTTAAATAAACTTTTCCTGATAATTTATTCACCCCCATGTCATCCAAGATGTCCATGTCTTTCTTTCGTCAGTCGAAAAGAAATTAAGGTTTTTGATGAAAACATTCCAGGATGTTGAATGTTTCACCTTTAAATCACCTTTTGAAAATGCTTCAAATAGGCTAACTAATATATCGATTGCATTGTTACACCACTAGGTGGCAACAAATTACTGTTAAAACTGTATCACTGAATCATTCTTTCAGAAACAAGTGAAGTCTTTATGAATCCAATTTGTGTTGAATTTGTGGTAACACTTTACAATAAGGTTCATTAGTTAAACATTAGTTAATGTATTAACTAACATGAACTAACCATGAATAATACAGTTGTTACTGTATTTGTTAATCTTTGTTAATGTTAGTTAATAAAAAAAACAGCTGTTCATATTGTTCATGTTTACAGGGTATTAAATAATGTTAAAAAATACAACTCTTGATTTTAATGATGTTTTAGTAAATGTTGAAATTAACGTTAAAGATTAATGAATGCTGTAGAAATGCAGTTCATTATTAGTTAACTAATGAACCTTATTTGTAAAGTGTTAGTGAATTTGTTGAGATTAGCAGTCTGTTAAACTGTTTACAAGTATAATAAACAAAAAAGAGTTGAGTATTGTTCATTTTGTTTCCCCTTACTACTATTTTTTTTTTTATAGTTGTTTAATATTTTTTCCTTATTGTGAAAACTGAAAACACTACATTTAAAGTTCCTGTTTCAAACTTTTGTAAAAAATGTATCCATTTTTATAACTTTATAAACTGTAATCTCTAGCTTTTGGAAACAAAGTGTGTACTGTACAACACTGAACCTGTTTTTGCTGTTCTTATTGCATTTACACGCTTTAACCAGCAGATGTCCTCAGCATGCTATGTTTGGAGTGAATAGCTAGTGTAATCGATCTAATCTAACAGCGAAGTCAACATAGTGGCTTCCTTTGACGTTGCAGTGAAAACGTTGTTTGCTAGCCTGGCATAATAATCTCATCGTTAATACTTCTCACCGTTTATTCCGATTGTTTTCCGTATATCCATTTTCTTTAAAGTATCCTTGAAAAGGGGGTTTGATTGTCAAACATTGGTGGCTTTTTCTGGACCTCAGTGATTAACTTCTCCGCAATGTCGTCCGCCATTTTAAATGCGTGAGCCCTTAAATTCGAATGGATTCTGATTGGCTGTCAGTGTTTTATCAGTCAGCAGCTGGAAAAAAATTGTTCTGAAAGTGATCCCAATGATATTGTTCCTCTATATCGTTATCGTTATATCTGTGATGTGGACAGTCCTATTCTTTTATATTTAGAACGATTTTTAGAACTGGATCTTTATCGTTCTTGGTGTGAACTGGCCTTTAGACTTCTAATTCGTGACCAGCGTTTTGTTTTGCTCTATCCTCTGTGATCCCGCATTCGTCAGTCCTCACCTGAGCTACACAATGCCTTCGTCATATGTCGGGTCAAAGGTCACTCTTCCGCCGAAACTCAACTCTGTCGTGAACACGGGAATGGCAGTTACCGGAAGTTAGTGATTACAGTTTATACAGTTTTAAATATGGATATTTTTCTTACAAAAACCCATCGCTTTGCTTCAGAAGGCCTTTATTAACCCCTGGAGCCGTATGGAGTATGTTTATGATGGATGGATGCACTTTTTTTGGGCTTCAAAATATCGCCTCCCATTATAAAGCTTGGAAGAGCCGGGATATTTTTAAAGATATCTCAGATTGTGTTCGTCTGAAAGAAGATAGTCATATACACCTAGGATGGCTTTAAATCCCTTTAAAAGAGGAGCCCAATGCATTTAATTTTAGGGTTGTTTTTTTCATTTTTTTATTAATATTGTATTAAGTAGGATTCATTATTTTGATTTTATTATTTAAAAATGATCTATTAGTCGTCCTAATTCTAAATGTTTTTCCGGTTCTTTGATTTCCAGGCTCGGCATGTGGCTCCCAGTGACACCGTGCTGATGTTCAATGTGGCGCTGGTGCTGCAGAGGCTGGCCACGCTGGTGCTGAAGGACGAGAAGAGTAATCTGAAGGCTGTGTTGAGTGCGGTGAAGGAGCTGGAGTTGGCTCACAGGTACGTGAACTCCATGACCTCCAGCCTGAGGCTCTCGTGTGCTGCTTTCATAACTCTGTTGTTGTTCTCACAGGTACTTCAGCTACCTCAGTAAGGCTGGAGACAAAATGAGATTTGACCTTGCGCTGGCCGCGAGCGAAGCCAGGTACGGTTGCTTCTCCTGATATGTGACTTTTCCAGCCAGTCTGAAATCGTTTCTACACACACACACACACACGCACACACACACACACACTCAGGTTTGTTTTGCTATCTTAGTGGGGACTCTCCATAGGCGTAATGGTTTTTATACTGTACAAACTGTATATTCTATCCCCCTACACTACCCCTATCCCTAAACCTAACCATCACAGGAAACATTCTGCATTTTTACATTTTCAAAAAAACATCATTTAGTATGTTTATTAATCCATTTCCCTCGTGGGGACCGCTGGCTGGGCCCCACGATGTAGGTGATCTCAGGTTTTTATTACATCGTGGGGCCATTTGGTCCCCACGATGTAATATAAACAAGAACACACACACACACACACACACACACTGTTCGTTCATTCCTTCAATTGCTTTTTCCTTCCTTCCTTCCATAATCCATCCATCATTTGCTTGTCTGTTCCTTCCTTCCATCCTTCCTTCATCCATCATTCATTTGTTCGTTCTTTCATCCTTCCTTCCCTCCATCCTTTGTTCGTCTGTTCCATCCATCATCCATCTTTTGTTTGTCCCTTCCACTCATCCATCCTGTTTGTTCCTTCCTTTCTTCCTTCATCCATTATTCATTCTCTGTTCTTTTCATCCATCCATTCATCATCCATTCTTTTTTCGTTCACTCCCTTCCTTCCATCTATCCATCCATCCATCCTTTGTTCATTCCTTCCTTCCATCCATCCATCCTTAGTTTGTTCCTTCCTTTCTTCCTTTATCCATCATTCATTTCTCTGTTCTTTTCATCCATCCATCCATCCTTCGTTCGTTTATTCTTTCCTTCTTTCCATCCATCCTTTGTTCATCCATTCCTTCCATCCATCCTTCTTTCCATCATCCAGCCTTTGGTTGTTCCTTCCTTCATCATTTATTTCTGTTCTTTTCATCCATCCATCCATCCTTTATTAGTTCTGTCCATCCATCCATCCTTTGATCATTCATTCCGTCCATCCCTTCCTTCTTTCCATCCATCCATCCATTTATTATTTCGCTTGTCCGTTTTTTCCATCCATCCATCCTTCATTTGTTTGTTTGTTCCTTCCATACTTTGTTCCTTCCTTCCTTCTTTCATTCACCCTTACATTCATTCTTTCCTTCTTTCCATTATCCATCCTTTGTTTGTTCCTTCCTTCCTTCATCCATCATTCATTTGTTCTTTTCATCCATCCTTTATTAGTTCTGTCCATCCATCCTTCCTTCCTTCTATCATCCTTTTTTTGTCCATCCTTCCATACTTTGTTCCTTCCTTCCTTCTTTCACCCTTACATTCATTCATTCTTTCCTTCCTTCCATCCATCCATCCTTTGTTCGTCCGTTCCTTCCATCCATCCTTCTTTCCATCATCCAGCCTTTGGTTGTTCCTTCCTTCATCATTAATTTCTGTTCTTTTCATCCATCCATCCATCCTTTATTAGTTCTGTCCATCCATCCATCCTTTGATCATTCATTCCGTCCATCCCTTCCTTCTTTCAATCCATCCATTTATTCTTTCGCTTGTCCGTTCCTTCCATCCATCCATCCTTCATTTGTTTGTTTGTTCCTTCCATACTTTGTTCCTTCCTTCCTTCTTTCATTCACCCTTACATTCATTCTTTCCTTCTTTCCATTATCCATCCTTTGTTTGTTCCTTCCTTCCTTCATCCATCATTCATTTGTTCTTTTCATCAATCCTTTATTAGTTCTGTCCATCCATCCTTCCTTCCTTCTATCATCCTTTTTTTGTCCATCCATCCATCCTTTGTTTATTCCATCCATCCATCCAGTTATCATTCATTCCGTCGTCCCTTCCTTCCTTTGTTCCATCCATCATTCATTCTTTCGCTTGTCCGTTCCTTCCTTCCTTCCTTCCTTCCTTCCATCCATCCTTCATTCATTCATTTGTTTGATCCTTCCATACTTCCTCCTTTACATCCATCATTGTTCATTTGTTCATTCCTTCCATACTTCCTTCTCTCTTCCATCAATCCATCCTTGGTTCATTCATTCTTTTCATCCTTCGTTCATTTGTTCGTTCCTTCCATACTTACATTCATCCTTCTTCCTTCCTTCCTTCCTTCCTTCCTTCCTTCCTTCCTTCCATCTATCATTGTTTGTTTGTCTGTTTGTTCGTTCCTTTCTTCCATACTTATTCATCCTTCTTTCGGCCTTCCTTCCATCCATAATCGTTCATTCCTTCCATCCATCATCAACGTTTGTTTGTTTGTTCATTTATTCCATACTTCATTCTTTCCTTCCTTCCTTCCTTCCTTCCTTCCTTCATTGCTTTCTTTATTTGTTCTTTCTGTCTTTCTTGGAACAGAAAGTCTTTTGAATGACTTGAGGGAATAAATGATGACAATCTCAGCGATCTGATCAGTATAAATGTATTTTCTCTCTCAGGCAGTGCTCTGATTTGCTAAGCCAGGCTCAATACCATGTGGCCCGAGCTCGTAAACAAGATGAGGAGGAGAAGGAGCACCGCGCCAAACAAGAGCAGGAGAGAGACCAACTGCGGCAGCAAATGCTGAAAGAACAGGAGGAGAGGAAGAACAGAGAGGCTGAAGAGCAGAAGAAACTTCTTGAGCAGAGAGCCCAGTATGTGGAGAAGACCAAGAACCTGCTCAACTTCTCAGAGGGAATGAAAGAAGCATCAAAGGAGAAGAGGAAAGGAGGCAGTGGACGGGTGAGCTTTTTTTTGGGATCTGGGAATTTTAAAAATGCAAGACATTGTTTTTGTATATTCATTTTCTTTTTTCATTAGCGCAAAAAAGGCGATTATGATGACTTTGTCAATGATGACTCTGATGAAGACCTACCAATGAAGAAGAAGAAGAAGAAGAAAGTTGGGAGCGGCAGTGAAGTTGAGGATGCAGGGGAAGATGGAGAGAAGAAACCCCGGAAGAAGAGGAGGAGGTAAACATTAATGAGAACAGATCCACAGAATTCATAGAGCGTTCATGTGGTGGAATGCAAAATATGATCTAGTGTTGAACTTGTAATTGCACTTATTTTGCTTTGTTTTTTGTATCTAATTGAATAGTTGAATTATAAATCAAACATTTGTAAGTTATGATTTATGTATTATAAATTATATAATAGAATTTTGAACCCTAGTGGTTGTAGATAAAAACAGACTCAAGCAGGGTCAGGTTGAGTTTTAGTGTTTCTCTTGTTGCTTCCTCAGACCAGCTGGTTCAGATGATGAAGAAGGAAGCTCAAGGCCTAGAAAGCAGCGCAAACCCAGAGAGCGCAAGAGGATTGAGAAGGTACCGATGCTCTGCGTTTTAATATTCGAGCTTTACCTGGATGTAGATTTAGATCTCATTGCATTTTTCTTTATTTTCCAAGTCCAAGCCGGAGCGCATGCCGCCATCTCTTAAAGGGAAGATCAAGTCCAAGGCCATCATTTCATCCTCCGATTCATCCTCCGACGAGGATGGCCTGAAAATAGCAGAAGACAGGTGAGCGATGGTCACTTGAGTTTGCATGAACTGAAAATTCACACTATCTGTTTTGTAAATGAATGTTATTGATCTTATTGTGAATGATTGATCCATGCATATGTTTCATTTTTAAATTGACCTGTTAACCTTCACACATGGATGTGAATTTAAATGGTTGTAATTAGAGATGCACCGATATATCGGCCGATAAAGGCACATTTTCACACGATCGGTTATCGGCCAATAGTTTAAAAACAGCCCATAGTCAGGGCCGATATATCCTGTCAATCAAAAGAGGGCAGGAAAATGCACTGCATTTGGGCTTTGTGTAAAGAAAATGCTAGAAACCAGTTTTGATGTTCAATATTAATAGAAATTATATGAATTAATAACATTATGAAAGTTAAGAAATATTAATTTAATCTTCAGAATTTAGTCGTTGTTAATGTTTGTTAATATTAATGATTGTTTATAACTGATACCAGTTACTCTGAAACAAGTTGATAAAATGGAGAGAATACAGTTTTTATTTGCTTTTTCTTTTTTCAAAATATAATAATTATAAATATAATGATTAATTAATTATTATTATGAAATTATCATTATTTAAAAGAAGGTATGAAAGGCAGAACCCCCAAACTATTGGTGTGGTTATTGGTATCGGCAGATATCACTCTGAATAATCTGCTATTAGTATTGGTGGAGAAATGTAGTATCGGTGCATCTCTAGTTGTAATTAGAGCGGCACAATTAATCGTTAAAAGATCGCAATCTCGATTCAAACACCCAAGCGATCTCATTCATAAATTGAGTCTATTGAAGGGTTAGTTCACCCAAAAATGATGTGATGATCATGTCGATCCACACCTGCAAGACTTTTATTCATCTTCGGTACACAAAGGAAGATCATTTTGATGAAATCTGAGAGATTTCTGTCCCTCCATTTGCATATGCAAATAAAACTGATGCTTCAAAAAGAGATCAGAAAATTAATTCATAAGAATTTAATGGTTTAGTCAGTCACACTTAGTGAGTAAAAGCCTAAATTAAATCTGTTAATCATATAAAGTTCTAGAATCTAAAGCATCCCGCTCACTACATTCTAAATAGCCGCTGAAGCTGTGGCTAAAATCGGTCACTTGTTCACACATTTACTGTTTTCTACATGGTGAGTGGCACATTGTGCACTATATAGGGAACAGGGAACGATTAAGACAATGTAAATATGCTTTCCATTGGGGTGAATGAAGTCTGGTTTCACGTTAGTGTTACACGAACCACCGCAGTTCTGGGCGGATCATATGCGTGAGACGTGAGTCGGCGCACACCACAAAACGTACCGGACCCATTTGAATTCTGCAAAGAATGCTGTATTTTAAAGTGATATGGAGGAGATCAGGAGGAGAAACGGTTAGAGATTAGGAGAAAACTGTGGCTTTACGGAGCTCAACGGCTCTGATCGAGCTTTGATTGGCTAAACGCTATTGCCTATTTTAAAAATGGGGAGGAGCTGTTCAAAATAACGTTGCAAAATCACAGCGACTGCGTCACAATATAGAAAAAAAAAGTTGCAACTTCAGTTTCATCGTGACTTGAAGTTTATTTAATTCTTAACATTGTTGATTTTATGTCCAGAAACCCCAGGCACAGCGGATCGGGTTCAGACGACGACGACAACAACGAAGGCCACAGGAAACGCATCGCTTCTGACAGCGATTCCAATGAGGAGCGGAACCAATCAGGCAGTGAAGCCGGCAGCCCCCAGCGCTCCGGAAACTCGGACGAGGATGAGTCTGGCAGCGATCGGCCGGTGAAGAGGAGGAGACCGCAGCAGCAGCAATCTGACTCTGATCAGTCGGACAACGAGAGCAAAAAGAGCCGCTCCGAAGGGTCTGACGATGAATCCCAGGCTGGATCTCCGGCCGCCGCGTCAGATCGCGGCTCAGGGAACGAGGGCTCTCCGCAGAGGTCCGACAACGACTCTGAGCCTGAGGGGTCCAACAATGAAGCCTCCAACAGAGGGTCTGATGACGACAGTGACTGAATTTACTGACTATGCGGTCTGTTGGGGAAAAAGAAAAGCCTTTGTTCTTGTAATGTTCAGATCATAGTGTACGTAGTTACGTCATCCAGAATAATGTTTCTCTGATTTTAGTTTTTTTGTTTTGTTTTTTTCAAAAAAAATGAGAACGTGTTTTCTGTTCAGTCTTTTGAGTAAGAAATGTTCAAAACCTCTTTAACAGACATTTTTGATGAGCATTACAGCAAATATTGTGCTCTGTAGTCTGAAGGGACAATCACACGCTGTGATTCAGAGTTGGTGTACAATATGAAATACCTTTTTGAATAAAAAGTATTTTGAAAAATAGTTGAAATCTTTGAAATTCATATTAGTTAGTAGTTTTAGCTGTGGTATCGAAAATGGAATTGAGTTGTTAAATTTCACTGGTATCTAAAATATTGGGTGTCATAACCTTATTTATCACAATATAAGTATACATGGGTCAAAAACAGTAACTTTTATTCATTTTTTTTTTTGTGTGTGGTGGGGCCAGTTAAAATTGAATCGAATTGGAAATTGAGAATTGAATCGAGACCTTGTGAATCGGAATCTAATCAGGACATCTGAATTGATACCCAGCTCTACCTATTAGCAACAAAAATAAGCAAACTGTACACACACACACACACGTTTTTGTGAATTGTGGGGACATTCCATAGGCGTAATGGTTTTTATACTGTACAAACTGTATTTTCTATCCCCCTACACTACCCCTACCCCTAAACCTAACCATCACAGGAAACTGTGCACACTTTTACTTTCTCACAAAAACTCATTCTGTATGATTTATAAGCCTTTTGAAAAGTGGGGACATGGGTAATGTCCTCATAAGTCACCTCTTTTTGTAATACCTATGTCATACCCATGTCATTATACACATTTGTGTCCTGATATGTCACAAAAACACACACACACACACATGTTTGTTTCACTATATTAGTGAGGACATTGAATAGACTTAATAAAATAAGGTTATATATATGATATTTTCCTTTGGCCTACTAACCCAACCCCTACCTGTAAACACAACCCTCATAAACATGTGCAAAACAGTGGATTTAAATAAAAACAGGTTTTGGCCGACTTAAGGCCGGTACACACCAAGAACGAAGACTGTATTTGCGTTCACACCAACAAACGATAAAGCTCATGTGCTGCGGTTTCAAAGTGTGTACAACATGTTTTTGCTGTTCTTGTTGCATTTACATGGCTTTAACCAGCAGATGTCCTCAGCATGCTATGTTTCGAGTGAATAGCTAGTGTAATCGATCTAATCTAACAATAAAAACAAAGCCTAGTCTTTTCCACTACAACTTCAAAGCAAACAAGACAATGTCGTCAAAACGAGCACTGAGGTAATTTTACGTTACTCTGTTTGCTAGCCTGGCATAATGATCTCATCGTTAATACTTCTCACCGTTTATTCCGATTGTTTTCCATATATACATTTTCTTTAGAGTATCCCTGAATGTCGTCTGCCATTTTAAACACGCGAGCCGTTTAATTAGAAAACATTCTGATTGGTTGTCAGGGTTTTATCATTCAACAGCTGGAAAGAAAATTCTTAAACCAAAAGCATTTTTTAACTAGTGAGGACCAGTAAACTGTCCTCACTGTTTGGTTGTCATAATATTTCACTATAAGTGAGGACATTTGGACTTAAATGTACCTCATATTATGACATAGCCAAAGGAAATTACGAGTTACGTTTTCGTCAACTTAACTATGATGTTTATTGTAGCTATATGTGGGAGCTCTGTTTTTTTCTGTCATTTGGTCAAAATCTCACACAGCTTAATTAAGACAGTATTTGCTTTCACTCGACGACAAATGCTAGACTAAGACACTTTTCTCCGCTTCTCAAATAAAACATTAGCTTTTATATACAGTATCTCACAGAAGTGAGTACACCCCTCACATTTTTGTAAATATTTTATTATATCTTTTCATGTGACAACACTGAAGAAATGACACTTTGCTACAATGTAAAGCAGTGAGTGTACAGCTTGTATAACAGTGTAAATATGCTGTCCCCTCAAAATAACTCAACACACAGCCATTAATGTCTAAACCGCTGGCCACAAAAGTGAGTACACCCCTAAGGGAAAATGCCCAAATTGGGCCCAAAGTGTCAATATTTTGTGTGGCCACCATTATTTTCCAGCACTGTCTTATCTCTCTTGGACATGGAGTTCATCAGAGCTTCACAGGTTGCCACTGGAGTCCTCTTCCACTGACGGCATCACGGAGCTGGTGGATGTTAGAGACCTTGCGCTCCTCCACCTTCCGTTTGAGGATGCCCCACAGATGCTCAATAGGGTTTAGGTCTGGAGACATGCTTGGCCAGTCCATCACCTTTACCCTCAGCTTCTTTAGCAAGGCAGTGGTCGTCTTGGAGGTGTGTTTGGGGTCGTTATCATGTTGGAATACTGCCCTGCGGCCCAGTCTCCGAAGGGTTCTCTCACTGAACTGTAGCTCCCCAGTGCCGGCAGCACTCATGCAGCCCCAAACCATGACACTCCCACCACCATGCTTGACTGTAGGTAAGACACACTTGTCTTTGTACTCCTCACCTGGTTGCCATGACACGCTTGTCACCATCTGAACCAAATAAGTTTATCTTGGTCCCATCAGAACACAGGACATGGTTCCAGTAATCCATGTCCTTAGTCTGCTTGTCTTCAGCAAACTGTTAGCTGGCTTTCTTTTGCTTCATCTTTAGAAGAGGCTTCCTTCTGGGACGACAGCCATGCAGACCAGTTTGATGCAGTGTGCGGCGTATGGTCTGAGCACTGACAGGCTGACCCCCCACCCCTTCAACCTCTGCAGCAATGCTGGCAGCACTCATACATCTATTTCCCAAACACAACCTCTGGATATGATTTCTTTCGTCGACCATGGCGAGGCCTGTTCTAAGTGGAACCTGTCCTGTTAAACCGCTGTATGGTCTTGCCCACTGTGCTGCAGCTCAGTTTCAGGGCCTTGGCAATCTTCTTATAGCCTACGCCATCTTTATGTAGAGCAACAATTTTTTTTTCAGATCCTCAGAGAGTTCTTTGCCATGAGGTGCCATGTTGAACTTCCAGTTACAAGTATGAGAGAGTGAGAGCGATAACACCAAATTTAACACACCTGCTCCCCATTCACACCTGAGACCTTGTAACACTAACGAGCCACATGACACCAGGGAGAGAAAATGGCTAATTGGTCCCAATTTGGACATTTTCACTTAGGGGTGTACTTACTTTTGTGGCCAGCGGTTTAGACATTAATGGCTGTGTGTTGTTATTTTGAGGGGACAGCAAATTTACAGTTATACAAGCTGTACACTCACTGCTTTACATTGTAGCAAAGTGTCATTTCTTCAGTGTTGTCACATGAAAAGATATAATAAAATATTTACAAAAATGTGAGGGGTGTACTCACTTCTGTGAGATACTGTATATATAGTGTTTCTTGAGTAAAAAAAATCTGGACTGCGCAGCAGCGAGGAACTTCAATCACTTTAGAGTGGGGCGGAGTTGAAAGGTTTAACCGACAGTTTAAGGAGCCAATGGAGTTACGAGATTTAGCCATAAGCTCTTTTTAATACTTTTTATTGGTTAAATATTTGCGAAACCCACAGACAGAAGTAATGGGTGACCAATAGTGATATATGAAAATAAATAAAATAAAAATGACGAATTATGGAGAAATTTATGCCCAACAGCGACGATATTTTAATTTTTATTAATCGATAAAGTAACTGTCTTAGTTTTTTAGCATTAGTGTGAAATAATAATAATATACAGGTCCTTCTCAAAATTAGCATATTGTGATAAAAGTTCATTATTTTCCATAATGTAATGATAAAATTAAACTTTCATATATTTTAGATTCATTGCACACCAACTGAAATATTTCAGGTCTTTTATTGTTTTAATACTGATGATTTTGGCATACAGCTCATGAAAACCCAAAATTCCTATCTCAAAAAATTTGCATATTTCATCCGACCAATAAAAGAAAAGTGTTTTTAATACAAAAAAAGTCAACCTTCAAATAATTATGTTCAGTTATGCACTCAATACTTGGTCGGGAATCCTTTTGCAGAAATGACTGCTTCAATGCGGCGTGGCATGGAGGCAATCAGCCTGTGGCACTGCTGAGGTGTTATGGAGGCCCAGGATGCTTCGATAGCGGCCTTAAGCTCATCCAGAGTGTTGGGTCTTGCGTCTCTCAACTTTCTCTTCACAATATCCCACAGATTCTCTATGGGGTTCAGGTCAGGAGAGTTGGCAGGCCAATTGAGCACAGTAATACCATGGTCAGTAAACCATTTACCAGTGGTTTTGGCACTGTGAGCAGGTGCCAGGTCGTGCTGAAAAACGAAATCTTCATCTCCATAAAGCTTTTCAGCAGATGGAAGCATGAAGTGCTCCAAAATCTCCTGATAGCTAGCTGCATTGACCCTGCCCTTGATAAAACACAGTGGACCAACACCAGCAGCTGACATGGCACCCCAGACCATCACTGACTGTGGGAACTTGACACTGGACTTCAGGCATTTTGGCATTTCCTTCTCCCCAGTCTTCCTCCAGACTCTGGCACCTTGATTTCCGAATGACTTTGGACCACTGAGCAACAGTCCAGTGCTGCTTCTCTGTAGCCCAGGTCAGGCGCTTCTGCCGCTGTTTCTGGTTCAAAAGTGGCTTGACCTGGGGAATGCGGCACCTGTAGCCCATTTCCTGCACACGCCTGTGCACGGTGGCTCTGGATGTTTCTACTCCAGACTCAGTCCACTGCTTCCGCAGGTCCCCCAAGGTCTGGAATCGGTCCTTCTCCACAATCTTCCTCAGGGTCCGGTCACCTCTTCTCGTTGTGCAGCGTTTTTTGCCACACTTTTTCCTTCCCACAGACTTCCCACTGAGGTGCCTTGATACAGCACTCTGGGAACAGCCTATTCGTTCAGAAATTTCTTTCTGTGTCTTACCCTCTCGCTTGAGGGTGTCAATGATGGCCTTCTGGACAGCAGTCAGGTCGGCAGTCTTACCCATGATTGCGGTTTTGAGTAATGAACCAGGCTGGGAGTTTTTAAAAGCCTCAGGAATCTTTTGCAGGTGTTTAGAGTTAATTAGTTGATTCAGATGATTAGGTTAATAGCTCGTTTAGAGAACCTTTTCATGATATGCTAATTTTTTGAGATAGGAATTTTGGGTTTTCATGAGCTGTATGCCAAAATCATCAGTATTAAAACAATAAAAGACCTGAAATATTTCAGTTGGTGTGCAATGAATCTAAAATATATGAAAGTTTAATTTTATTATTACATTATGGAAAATAATGAACTTTTATCACAATATGCTAATTTTTTGAGAAGGACCTGTATATATATATATAATTTCTAGTTTCTCTCTCTGTATATATGCTACGGTCTCAAAAACAATATTTAATAATATTACAATTTAAAATAACTGCATTGTTTCAATTATGTTAAAATGTAATTTATTCATGTTATGCAAAGCTGAAATTTCAGCATCATTACTCCAGTCTTCAGTGTCACATGATCCTTCAGAAATCATTCTAATATGCTGATTTTGTTTATTATCATCAATGTTGAAAACAGTTGTGCTGCTTAATATTTTGTGAAAACCATGATACATTTTTTTTAGGATTCTTTGATAAATAGAAAGTTCAAAAGAACATTATAAATGTCTTTACGGTCAATCAATTTAATGCATACTCGTTGAATAAAGCATTTCTTTAAATAAAAAATTGAATAGATCTGCCAGTGTGCCTTTTTTTTTCTCATACTTTATTAGAAAATGTTTCCAACATGGCATCAATAATACAATAATAGCCTACCTATGGAAAGCATTGCACAATACGAATGAGAAAGATACATAAGAACTACAGAAAAAAACAGATAAAAATTAACATCTTTAAAAAACTACATAAAGCATTATTTATGGGGCGTCTCGTATACCAAAACAGTATATTTTGACTTGCAACCATATCATAATTCCTTTCCGATTAGAGATTCTAAGCAGTTTTTTGTTCATTCCTGAATAAAGAAACATTTGTGAATCACTGCGCAAGTATACATTATCAAATCACACAAGTAGTGACAGAATGAATTAAACGCTGAGCTCAGCGTTCAAAAACACTGGACTTGAGCAAAAAAAAAAAAAAAAAAAACAGGAACTGAACATTGAGGCCTATAAGCCAGTATAGTGTTATAAATGTGATCGAGGTTGAAATTTGTCCTTAAAACATTCAATCCAGCATTTTTCATGTCTAAGTCACCGATTAATGTTAAACTGGAGGTTGATGACAAAAGTTCATTGTTCCACATATTCATGCCCAAGCACACATTACAATAAGGCCAAATAAATGCTGGTGTGTAACTTTATTGAAAGCAACAGTGGTACACTGAACATTCGGAGCTCTTGCACCTTACAGTAACACTTTAAATAGCAACTCATTGTACAGATGCCACATGAGTGGGTCACCATTTGTTGTCCTACCTAATGATAAAGCTTCAACTTCCCCCCCATGATTAAATAAATATGTATATCATCCATAATACACATCATGGGAAATCAGTTAGGTTGTAAAACAGTGATCTGTAAATTGAACATCATTACCAAATTTCTCATCTCGTTTCATCTTTATTTTACCAATTAAAATGCATTAAAAAAAATTACACATTTCTGTTTGGATCAAATTGTTGCATCTAAACAGGCTGTGTTTGGTAATCCCTGAACATGCTGTAAAAAAAAAAAAAATTCAAGTATCAGCTTGACAAGTAGTAAAGGGGACGAACATGGGTTAAAATAAAAGGCCGCATAATTTCATCTCTCCCACATGGCTTTGTTCATTATTATGAGAATTAAGAGNAAGGGGGGGGGGGGGGGAGAAAAATAAAAAAAATAAAAATTTTACAATCATGTAACAACTGGAAAGTAAACCATTTCAGACTCGAGCACCTTGCAGACCTGGAGAGTTCTCATTTACACACCGCATACTACGCCCACTACTGTGAGGTATGAACAAAGCATTGATGGTAACCAATGATTACTGAGGATTCTTCGTAACAAATAAAAGTGAATATTGCAGTAACTCAAAATATGACACTGAGCAAAAGTGCATTTCTATAGTTTGGTGCTGAAATGAACAGCAGCAGAAAAGGCTCTTGCAAAATACATGTTCTTAAAAGCAAAACATATAAAAAAAAAAGATGCAGTTTCAAGCTGTTAATACCATTTATCAGTGGTGGTTCTTAACAGACGCTAGTCATCACATGCTTTAAACGATGAGGCCGAAGAGAAGCGTGAAGTAATACGTTGGCTTGACACTGCAGAAAACAGCAGTGCGGCGGTTAATACAGGTGAAAGAGGAGGTCGTGAAACTAAACGGGAGAGATGACACAGGCGAGTACGTCAAGGCTTTGGCTGGTTTAGTCAGCTTCCTCCTCAGACTCTTCCTCTTCTGCCGTCTCCAGCCAGGTAAGCCACTGGTTCACCTAAACGACAGGGAACAAAAAAAAATGTAAATGACGTGTCTTCCAATGGGTCGTGTTTACTGCGGTAGGATAATCGCGGTGCACATTACCTGGAACAATGCTTTTCCTTTTCCTGGAAACTCCTGGGTAATATCTTCTTTCCATGCTAGGAAGGCCTCTTCTTCAATTATCTCCATATCGTAGAAGTTGACAAAGTAGCGCAGTAACATTCCTAAGGAGATAAGAGACGATTAAAAACAGGAAAACAAGCATTTCCTCTTATTACTTCAAATCTCTCGGTAAACAAACTCCACTGTTCCCACAACTTTTGACCTATAAAGTGCC
>RJVU01052005.1:719431-757506 GCA_003731715.1 Anabarilius grahami
GTCTGCAAAATACTTAATTTATGATCATCAGTAAGCCATCATTTGAAACTTTAAAGGGTGTACACTAAAAACAAAACATTGTGATTTTGTAAAATAAAGAACACAAACTGGATGCCACTTTCTGCCATTAATGATCGATTAACGAGCTTCAGTTAGGAGGAAAAAAACATCCCTAATATGAAAAACTAAATTAAATCTAAAAATTAAAACATTTCTCTGATAAATAGATATTCCTCCAGGTCTGGGGAGATACTTATTCTTATTCATATTTCAGGTTGTCTGAGACTGGGAGCATTTTCAGACGTACCTTTGGGAAAAGCATGGGCATTGCAGTGGACTTGCAGTGCATACAGTGCACTGACTTGCAGGTCCACATGATCATGCAGGAATTTTTGCATCACCGGTTTGAAGGCAAGTAGCAGCTGCTTTTCCTGGTCAAGCTGCTCTTTCGTAGGTGCAGACAATTGGTCTTCTCCAGTGAAATACATTTCGTGGAAAATGTACTGCAAAAAGCTAGAATAATTTGGGGGAGGGGGGTTTAATCAAGTGTACACAGAATAAAACTTCAAGTGCTTTTACAAGAATCGTTTCAGCCAGCAGGTCCAAGATCATACCTGGTCATCAGAATGTTAACGAAACCCTTATCAGTGTGCAGTTTCAGAGAAATGTTGTCCTTGATCCACTTGTAGATGGTTTGCGGGGCAGGATCTGCTTTGATCTGCTTCAGCAACTCCTTCTCCAGCTTCATGAGGGGAAATAAGAAGCTCAGGCCCTTCCCCTCCAGAATCTCCAACATGCGATCTTTGTTTTGATCTATTTCTGTGGGCAGAGATCGGAATATGAAACAAGAATGAAATGAACTCATTCATTTTCCATTTCAAAGTGAATAGATTTGTTCATGCTATGCCGGGTTCAGACTACATAATATTTGTGTCATGACAGTCACTGTCAGATTATGCGATTTTGACTCTTAAATTCGTGTGTAGTGGACAAGACATGTTGACTACACGTTGGTTCCTGACCAATCATCACTTGCCATCTTAAACGATATGTGTGATGTCATCAAGGCGGAACTAGTGATGACCGGAAACAAGCGCATGAACAAACAATGGCCGTTAGTGGCGCGTTAGCTTAATGTTAATTCAAGCACTCACAGGGTTGCTGAAGCACTTCCACTATCAGCATGTATCTTTTTTTTCCCTCTGTCTCTGAGGTGTGACGAGATCTCGTGTCACAATATGAAAATGTGACGAGATTTCTCGTTGAGGTGAAAAGCTCATCGCCATGACAGAGTGTGAGGGTGAAATTAGCCAAGAATATGCCACCGCTATGTTTACATTACATCGCCTCCACTGTCGTTTTGCTTTTTATATATATATTATATATATATATGTAAAAAAACATTTAATTCAGTTGGATAACGGTCGCTTCAATTGTAAACTATTGTAAACGTCTGCTCCGCTCATCCAGCACGAGCTGCAGAGTTGCACACAGTGCAGCAGGAATCACAGTTCACCGATCATGTGACGAGAGTAAGGCGAGATGACTGACAAGACAATGTCGGAGGATTCAAAGTGCAACAGAGCCAAAGCATCTGATAGATGTCTTATCTTGTAGAACGCCCGCTCAGCACCGCCACTCCCCATTCACAGTGTATGTGTGATAGCAAATTCGAAAGCGAAAGTAAAACTCAAGCTCTCTGATGCGCGCAAATTAGGCCCGTCTCCCATCAAACCTATCTTAGGCTGGGCTGTGTAGTTGCAACCATCCAGTTAGCTCTGGTCTCTGTTTTGGTTACTTAAATACTGTGCAAAAATTGAGCTTCTGTGCTCATATTGGTCAATGTCACGGACCCATCGAGAGAGAGAAAAAAAAAAAAAAAAAAAAAAAATACTAAACATGCTAGTCTTTCTGTCGTGGCATCGGGAACAGTCACAGATGCGGCATCGGTTTTCGTCCACTATGACACACTATACTAGATATAAAATCGATTCTTGCGTACCGACAGCCATTGTGAATCACCACTACACCCTACGCCTAAAGGATTGTGCCAAAAACAGGCTGATATAGTGTAGTCTGAACCCAGCATTAGTGGTGCACCTACATTTCAGCAACAGAAATTAGACCGAAAATAAATGTTTGGATTTGGCCTAAAGAGTTTTAGAGGCCCAAACTCAAGTCAAGATCTTTTAGTGTATGCCAGTTTCAAACATTATTTGTTGAGCATCTACCATACAATAATCCCAGCATTCAAATTGTAAATTTTTTTAATGATTGTAAAGTTTGTCACTGACAAATAGACATTGATAAAATATGGAAATAAAAGACAAAAACTAAAAAAACTAAAATAAAAAGTAACTTGGTTATCAACCCTGTTACCCCATTTCTCCACCCATTAATCATTATCCTTTCATAAAGAGGACTCTTAAGAACTTGTCACTTTGTCTTAGATTCTGTCACACTGAAGTTGGAGGACGATCTTAAAAATTCAACCCTGTTACCATGATTTTGTAAACTAAACTAAAATTAAGTGGATATAAGAGTAAAAACATCAGCATATGCTCTAATAAATATTTTATAACAGACAAATTAAACTGTAAAAATGTCAACACTGTTAGCATTCTGAAGGCTTAATTACATACTAATATGAAGTCAATTTACTTAATCTTTTTCAAAATGGCACCTGAATGACCTGAAAGATGCACATACAAAACGACGGCAACACTTTACAATAAGGTTTTATTTGTTAACATTAGTAACTATTAGTTAACTCTACTAAGGGTACGTTTACACAACAACTATATACTAAAACGGAAAAGTTTTTCCTTTTTCCTGTTTTTAAAAGTTTGCGGTTTCAGGCCCTTAAAAGTTGTATTTGTTAATATTTAAAAGTACCCGTGTTGACATGAACTAACAATGAACAGCTGTATTTTCATTAACACTAACATCAATAAAAAGCTAATGCATTAACATTAACAGTGAGCAAAACATTTGTTTTTAAATAATGGGACTTTACTGAAAAGTGTTTCCACACAGGAAGGACACAAAAGCACCGACCTGGCAGCATCTTCTGCATGTTGACCTTGCTCAGTTGGAACAGGTCGGTTAACCACTCCCGGTCTTTCAGCTTGGCCATTTGCTGCAAGCAGAGGAGGAAAAGCGGGAAGTGGGTGCCGTTCTCCAGCGGGTGGGCCAACTCTGCCATGCTCACAAGTTCAGCAATGATGGCCCGAGCAGCAAACTGAGCCAGGTAAGATTTCACCAAAGGAATATCCAACTCAATCTTGGGACACTGGTCCAGAACATTGAGGAAAGCCTGTAAAAACATGTGATTTAAGGAAAGGATGAGTCCCAATTTGATTCAAGATGCAGGAAGTGTACATTTCATTGTGTACACACAAACCTGCATAAAGTTCTCCCCTGTGACCAGTCCCTCCATGCGGAGTGTGTTGATCAGAGTGCTGACATCCTCTCGGTCCTCATCTGGGCTCTCCAGTGAGCACATGATCATCTTACTCAACATCTCAGGCAGGAAGTGTTTGGGAGCTTTCATCTCTCGCACCCCATTCACTGCGTCGTACATGTTTTTGCTGCTCAGGAAAGCGCTCACAACAGTTTCCTGCCAAGTCACACAGATACATTTATGGAACAGCTCACTCAAAAGTTTCAGTGAATGGCTTTCATTAAAATGTTGAGAGGTACATACAGTCATCTTAAGCAGTTCCTCCTTAGCAGGAGGTGGCTTCTTAGTCGTCTTCTGTGGCTTCTCCTGAATTGGAGGCGGGTTGGTTTTCAGGCCAAGTTGCGGTGGCTGCAAACAACCAAAAGGGTTAAATACACCTTTAAAAATGAAAAGATGACATTCCGTTCCCATGTGAAATGTAGTATTCGTTACCTGTCCCAGTGGTGGAGTGGATGTGCGTGGAGGTTGAGCACTGGGAGGAATCATGGTAGGTATCTGCGGTTGCAACTTTGGCATTTGGTTTTTGCTCAAGATGAATGACTGAGCAGGTCTCAAGCTAATCTGAAATATGAAGCAAAAATTATTAATACCAGTCAGATCACAAAACATTTTATTCAAATTAAGCCCAGAGTACAAAAGGTAAACATGTCAGCTGCATGGATGCAAGTGCTGGGTTGACAATATCGGTTTCATTTTAATCAATCTTCATTTTGATGAACCGAGATCATTCTAATTCTATCAATCTTCATTCAAGGTCCAGAGAAGTAGTTAAAACATCGTTAAAACAGTCGACGTGACTACAGTAGTTCAACCTTATGAAGCGACAAATACTTTGTGCGCAAAAACAAAAATAACGACTTTATTCAACAATCTCTTCTCTTCCCTGTCATTATCCTTACGCAGGTGATGCAGTAAGCACAGTGAAGGTTTGTGTTTACGTCCGAACGCCGGCTAATTATTGGCCAAAGCTGATCACATGACCAGCACGACGCATGCGTGTGATGCTCACGCAGGAGCCGGCCAATAATGAGCCGGCATTCTGATGTAGAATCTGGAAGCGCTGGACAACGTTTGAGAATGACACAGAAGAGAAGATATTGTTGAATAAAGTCATTATTTGTGTGCACAAAAAGTATTCTCGCTGCTTCATAACATTAAAGTTGAACCACTGAAGTCACGTGGGCGGTTTGAACGATGTCTTTAGTACCATTCTGGACATTGAAAGTGTTGATTATATTGCTGTCTATGGATGAGTCCTATACCGCTCGGATTTCATCAAATATCTTAATTTGTGTTCTGAAGATGAACGAAGGTCTTACGGTGTGGAAGGACATTAGGGTGAGTAATTAATGACAGCTTTTTCATTTTCGGGTAAACTAACCCTTTAAGCTTGTGACATACTGTATAAACACAACCCGATCACTTTATTTAGAGTTCATGTAAACACTACATTCGGATTTATCAATCAGAATAAATTCAATCTGTTTGAAACAAAAGGTGTCCATGTAAACGCAGCTATTGACAGATATACAAGTTCATCGTCTGAAATGAAAATCATTTATACCTCATCAGCATTCAGCTGTCCTTTCTTAATGAAACGTGGTGGCATATCCTTGGACTGAGCTTGCTGTTGAGATGAATGAGTCTGGTTCTGGAAAAGCGGATTCTGCCCCTTTTATCAAAAAAATAAATAAAGGAAAAGTTAAGAGACACCTGTAAGTTGCACTAATTTTGACGCCTTGACATCAGTTCTTTGACTGGCATTTACCTGGTTGGATTTCATGAAAGGCTGGGGTGCAGGGGCCATGTGACCACCATGTCCGTTGAAAAGAGGGTTTGTGCGACGGCCCATGGTGGGGGAATACCTGTCCTGAATGACCCCAGGGCCAGTTCCAATCCCGCTGCCTACAACCAGACAACGGAGTTATTAAGCTCGCAATGAACCATAGTGCAAATCCAGTCATGCACCACCTGTCCCAGAAATGTCAACGCACTTCAGGACATACCTGGCATCTGCCCAAACATATCCGCTAATCCCCCAAGAGTTTCTCGATCAGGTTTTATTCTCGTCTGCAAGAAAGGGCTTTCTTGAAAGAAGTCAGTCCTTATTCCTTGAGTCATGGGTGGAATAAAAACACCCAAATCCTGTGAGGAAGAAAGAAAATGTATCAGCATTGGGAATTTTTCTCCTTAATTTCTTGGAATCAGAAGTTTTGGAAAATTCGAATGTAGGAACAGAACTACATGTTTAAGCAGCAGTGTTGTTTTAAAATAGTAACATCCTACACTCACCTTTACTGCATCCTGACGGATCTGGTTGATAGTCTTAGGTCCATTATCAATGAAAGCTTTCCGAGGCACCCAGTTGTTCTCTCGCAACTCCACGGTATCCTGAAGCAGGAAACGAATCCTAGCAGGCAAGTCCTTGTTGTTCATTAAGGATCGCATACGGCCAAAGTACTGATCCATTAAAGACTGCGAGAGAAAGGGGTGTTAGGAAATACCACTGTCTTAACCTATTCAAAGTCCTGGTAGTCTTAAAGCAGCTTACCTTGGCTTTCTCATGATCTAGTCTTGGCCCAACAGTTCTCATTATCTGACAGAGGCATTCCAAATCCTCCCCCATATCCTTAAGTTGGACTCTTTTCTTCTTTTCCAGAAGCTTTAATTAGAGTTTTCACACGCAACAACATTAGGATGGAAATTGAGTAGCTGATATTTAAAATTGAGGATTTGTGGATAACTCACTGTTTTGATGCATTTATGAAGGATAGACTCATGAATGAGATCGAGTTTGCCAAGTTCTCCAATGAATTTGATGTTGCCCAGCATTTTGATCTTGGCAATGGCACGCTGCTCCTCCTCCTCAGAGGTGAGAGGGCTGTCATTTTTATCATAGACTTAAAAATAAATAAAATCATAAGTAAATATCTGGCAATTCAGCACAGCTGCAGTAATAATGTTAGCACTTCCACAGTCTCCTTACTGTCAACATTTCTGGTGCGGTTCTCAAATTCATCTTGAAGTTTGGATATCAGAAGTCTCCTGAATGTCTGTAGGAGCAGGATGAAGTTGTGAAATAAATATAACAATAATTGTGAAAGTTCTTGTGAATGAATAAATGGGAAATTCTTACTTACAGTGCTCTGTTTTTGTGATGATTGGATCTCTGTTGATGGGCCGTCAAAGTTTGGAGCATCCTCTGCCAAACGCAGACATAGCTGAGCATATAGCGAACTATACTTCGGCTCTTCGAGGGCTTTGTCTACAATCTAGTTGAAGTGAATAAGTAGAAAGGTCAACGTCATTTGAAAGCTTGTGTATTTTAGGCCAGCGACTTAAGATAAATAAAAATAAGAATTAAGCCTTGCCATGTAAATGCAGCCAAACAGACCTGCCATGTTAAATTTAATAATATTAAAAGGATAGTTCACCCAAAAATGAAAATTATCCCAGGATTTACTCACCCTCAAGCCATCCTAGGTGTAAATGACTATCTTCTTTCAGACAAACACAATCAGAGATATAATTAAAAGTCTCCTGGCTCTACCAAGCCTTATAATGGCAGTGAATGGGGGTTGAGGTTTTGAAGCACAAAAAAAAAAAAAAAAAAAAAAAAAAAAAAAAAAAAAAGTGCATCCATCATAAAAATAATCCATACGGCACCAGGGGGGTTAATAAAGGCCTTCTGAAGCGAAGCGCTGCATTTGTGTATAAAGAAAAGAGAAAAATCCATATTTAACAAGTTATGTAGTAAAATATCTAGCTTCCGCCAGTTTACACTCTTGAATACGGAAGGCGGTCTGGAAGCTAGATATTTTTCCTCAACTTGTTAAATGTGGATTTTTTTTTTGTTTCACAAACGCATCACTTCGCTTCAGAAGGCCTTTATTTACCCCCTGGAGCTGTGTGGAGTACGTTTATGATGGATGGATGTGGATGGAGCTACTTTCTTCAGCTCATACTTGTGACCACTGTTCATTGCCATTATAAAGCACGGATATTTATTAATATTTCTCCAATTGTGTTCATTAGAAATAAGAAGGTCCTAGGATGGCTTGAGAGTGACTAAAGCTTGGGCTAATTTTCATTTGAAAGTGAACTAATCCTTTAATAACAAATACTACTGCATATTGCTGTGAAACTGAAGTTGGTATTGAGTACTGTGAAATTATTCACCAGTATTGGTATTGTGACAACTCTAGTCTACATGTATAATGACCAAAATCCTCACCAGCAAGATGATTCCTTTGAGGACGAGCTTTGAATCTACGCCCACATTCAGGAGCTCAAGGCATAGCTTGTCAAACTTTTCAGGGGTCAGTTTATTAAGTATGCTAGAAAGACACAGAAGCAAAATGGTCAGTTCTTCAGTAACTTTCATTGCAACTAGTATTAAAGCCAATTCAAGTATGTGTGCAACCAAGTATAGTCAAATCCAAGATGAAATGTTCTGTTATGGCAGATGCTTGTACACTTCTACAGTAAGACTATGGAGCAAATTCTGCTTTCTGTAGTGTAATATATTGTTCTTGAAAGATAAATCAGGGCAAACTCTACTGCATCTCTGCAGTGGCGAATGAAGCGATTCATTTCAGGGCCTTACCCTCTCACTTTCCTGAAGATTGCATCGTGTCGTTCTTTTTCATTGGAGGAGTTGACATCTCGTCTAGTGCTTCGTGAAGGAACCCATCTCTGAACGCTAGGCCCTGGGGTTTTCCCCAGGAACTCGCTAGAAAACAATGCCACACAGTTATTGTTTTGAAAAAGCTTCAGTGACCTACTAATGTCAGACATAAAACATCAGTACTGAAATATCTTTGTGCCAATCAGAAAGGATTCTACCCTGCATGACTAAAAAGACACTTAAATGCCTTCTAGTGTTTTATCACACGGGCTAAACACCATTTTACCTGACATCAAGCTACTAATAATGTTTATTTAAAATTAACATGCGACTTAGTAACAAGACATTAAAGCGCCACTATTATGCCATTTTAAAGGTTCCTAATTTTGTATTGGAGGTCTCCTAATAGTTTACATGCTTTCAAGGTCAAAAAACACTTTTGTTTTCTCATTGCAGCATCAGCCGTTTCCTCATGGTGTCTGAAACGGTTCAATATAGCATTCAGTCTCTCTAAACAGCCAATATGTGGAAGTCCCAGAGCAAGGGTACCGTTTAAACGCACAGCTACCGTACAAATATTCTCACTGAAACTGACTCTTTCAGGCTTTTATTGTTATTTTTATTTCTTATGCATTCCATTTTTATTCTTATGCATTTGTTTCCTTTTCATGTAAAGCACTTTGAATTACCATTGTGTATGAAATGTGCTATATAAAAAAAAACCCCGCCTTTCAGAGCCTACTCTGCTGATTGGTCAGATGGCCCAGTTGTTGTGATTGGTCGACCGCTTACAGCATGAGTCGGAAATGAAACGCTCATTACCATATCTGAATTTCAGATATGCACAGGGATACAAACAATGGCGTCGGTTTTATATAAATTCTAGTCCCAGCCCTCATTTTTTTGAAGTGCATGCATTGTGTTTGAGTGCGGGTCAAAGTAGACTTTCTTCTCTGGCAACCAATGAAGACCATAGGCGGGCATTATGAAAATCTGTTACAAACCTACGTAGGTTTGTGCAGGAAGTGAGACTGGAATTACTGATGACTTGCTTCAGAAATGCAGGGCAGCTGTGGCCTAATGGTTAGAGAGTCGGACATGTAACCCGAAGGTCGTGGGTTTAAGTCTTAATACCGGTAGGAAATGTTGGTGGGGGGAGTGAATGAACAGCGCTCTCTTACACTCATTACCCACAACTAAGGTGCTCGAGCAAGGCACCGAACCCTCAATCGCTCCTCTGGCGTTGCAGCAAAGACGGCTACCCACTTTTTGGGAGACAATAACATTTATTGTACGCTTTGATCTTTGCAGACCTTTTACATTCACAAACAGCTGAACTACACACTGTATGAAAGGTAATATCTGAAAAGCATAATAGGGGCACTTTAAAGTTGGCATTAACTGCAAGTTTGATCATCTTTTCCCTCCTATTGTGACGTATATCTGAGTAAAACAGAAAAATGTTTATTTTATTTTGATTCAAGATTACGAGTGCACATGAATTTTGATTCTTGATTTCATGGTGACTTCAAATTTACTTATTTTCTTTCAGTCTGAAACTAAATTTTTGTTTTGTGCCGTTTTTAATCATTGCTGGGTCAATGAATCTGACTTACTAACACAAATCCTCAATAAATACCACTGATGTAATGATGGTCACTGATGTAAAGGCGCAGCTTTTCAAAGTTAAATTTTATTCACACAATCAAAAGTGATGTGCATAACCAAAGTGATGATTTGTCCAAACAAATAATTTGTTTGAACTTGGCAATTAGTTCAGAACATTCATGGACCTGTTGAGAACGTAAATCTGGCACCATTATAATGACCCCCTCAGATGTATACCGTCATCAACTGTTTCTGCCTCTCTCTGACACTGTCTCTACACTGGACGCGACAGTTCTTCTTCGTGTCAGAAGTTGCGCAAGTTACGTCAGAAATAGAATGGGGCATCGGCGCCGGTAGGGCTGCACAATTAATCGAATATCTAATCGCGATTACGAATACCACGATTTCGTAATCGTTCAAAGGCGCGATTACAAGGAAAAATATCCACTTACGTTATTCTGCGTGTTTAAGAGGTGTGTTTAGAGCATGTTACGTTGTGAGAGGCAAATTACAACTACTTCAGGAGTATAAAAGGTCTAACCCAGCACAAAAGGAGCTACCAGTGACGTAGGTGTACGCCGATATGTCGAACGCATGAGAAACACCAGCACCAGCCATTTTTAAAAAGCCATGTACACACTAGTGTTGTCAAAAATAGATATTTCGATATGTATCGATACTGAAATATCTGAAACGATACTCCTTTCTGCAGTATCGATACACCAATAC
Source organism: Anabarilius grahami (assembly GCA_003731715.1). NCBI lineage: Eukaryota > Metazoa > Chordata > Actinopteri > Cypriniformes > Xenocyprididae > Anabarilius > Anabarilius grahami. The sequence continues at coordinate 729,859 of RJVU01052005.1, forward strand.
CAGCTGTGTGTTCTTGCTCTCCTCTCTGACAGTGAGTTGAGACCATAGACTGGTTGAGACGCACACGCCTCTTCTCATTCAATCGTCTCTTGCTCTCCGGTTTAATAGTGTTGGTGTGACCGGGTCTAAATTTCGGCACGGGACTGCGCATAATTCTATTCATTCCCGCAGATTACATGCTCACACGAAGCGCAGACACATAATAAAGCCTTTGACATACAAGTGCCAAAATAAGCTCTTTTTCGCAGCTTATTAATAGTCAAATAAACAAATGTTGCAATGCCCATCTTGGTGAGTATTAACGTAAAACAGTTCAGGAAGAATGTGTCCGTCAGGTCTTAACCCTTTAAGACCTGAACGCTTTTTTAGAGTTTTTTTTTTTTTTTAACTATAGTAAGGAGAGTCAAAAGGTAGGTATCATTTTGATATTCTTAAATTTTAAGAATATAAAATTACATTAGGACATTTTCTTGCTGAGAAACAGCTGATAAGACTATATATATAATTTTTAAAAAATAATTTTATTTTACATGGAATAACTCAGGAACGCAATAAGATCGGATAATTCTTTTTTTGGTGATGCTCTCCTACATGTGAGCAGCATCTGGTTCAAATTTCGTGGTGATAGCATAAAGTATAGTTTAATAAATTGTTATAAATTTTTTCCGCGGCCAGGTGGCGCCAACAGGCGGTAAACTCGGGTTTAGAGGCACTTCTCAGCACTCGTTAGGAGTTTTTCAAAATGGTTAGATGCATTAAAAGCTTTAAAATTATTTCTATTTTTAGTTATTCCACGTTGGAAAACGTACATGGATGGGACCGGGAACATTGGATACACACTTCATCCCTGAAAGATGAGAGACATGTTTTTAGCCAAGTATGTTCAATCATTCGGTGAGTAATATCTTGTGATCAACGCAATATATTATGTAGATTTTTTATGATCCGTGCATTTTTCATGAAGTTATGAGCACGTGAAATATACATTTGTATTCAGTTAGCGGCTGTGCTATTCTTGTTGTAAACGCATATTACTCAGACTCATTAGAGGGTGAAAACAACGCAACAGAAGCATGTTGGAGGCTTGATATGAAAGTTTAAAGTCTCTGGTTTTGCATGCAAAAATTGTGCTACCTATATGGATTCAATTTTTATTGGCTCTTAAAGAGAGCGCCGACGCTCCATCCGGTCTTAAAGGGTTAAAGGGACAGTAGCCTAACAAACGTGCCACTCTCTATGTTGTTCATGTCAAACAACAAAAGACAAAGAGAAAATCACTTACTGCTCTTGACTGATTAACTTCTGTAACTTTAATTGATTCTGTATTTAATTTTTACAATGAAGATTATCCAATGTTATTTTACATTTGATTACTTTGTTTCTTTATTCAGTTTCTTACCTGATTACTACTGTTAGACCTAACTGAAAACCTACTTTAAAAAGGTATCGTATCGAAGTTAGAAATAAAAAAAAAACACCACAGCCTATATATTTACTCCACGAACTAACTCTACAAACATGGAAAAGAGTGATAGACGGACCTCTCAACCTTACGCTAAAGAGAAAATACAGTGCGACTTTGAGAAGGCCAAGCAACACATGACTATTGCTTCAAACAATGGTATAAAGCCATTCAAAACATCATTTAATGTAAATTGTGATAATCGTAATTAATAGGGCTGCACGATTAATCGGACGATTAGAAAAAAAATATTGAAATCGCACTTAAACGATTTGGCTTAGTGCGATTATGAAATCGCAAAGCAGCGATTCTTTTTTTATGCGTGGCTTATCAATGAACTATGGCTCCAAATGCTAATCCATCTGAAAGCACTGAGAGTTTGAATCGCTTATAATGTGTTTGAAAAAAACAACACGTGTCAAAACATCTTTCCAGACATAAGCATTTATTAACATCTTGTCCAACAAAAGACAAAATTTAACAACATGTTTTTACTCCAAACTCCCTTCATAACGACAGTTGAGCGTCCTTCTGTGAGATGATGTGGCTTCTTACACAGAATAAGGCAGTCGTGTGTTCATTATCAAAACGTTTCAATCTTCTGTTTATTCAGCTACAGTGATAGTATGGGATTTCCTGGAATGACGCGTGTTCTACTTCGGCAGCAGGGCATATTTGCAGTTTCTGCACAAGAGCGCCCTCTGGCATTCAGATAAAGAAACATTTACTACTGATCACAGAGCCGTACAGCTCTGACAAGCTGCGCATAAAATAATCGCAACTTTTGCCAAATCGAGTGCGATAAAATTGCGATAAATCGTGCAGCCCTAGTAATTAATAAACGCAATTACAATTTCAAGGGAATAATTGACAATTATGATTTGTCGTCATAATTGTGCAGCCCTAAGTGCCGGGAATTTGTCACGTCGCATCTAGTGTAGACAGCATCACTGATTATAATGGGTACTATCAGCTTTTGGTCGCATTGCGACGGTCACGTCAGGTGCAGACACTGTGTGAAACTACCTGCCGGCTTCACTTCTGGAAAGTGTTAATTAAAATGAATGAATAAATAAAAATACACACGTTTCAATGTTAAATTTCATAATACTTCTGTTTCCGTTTTCCCCCTCTTTCTAATAGAGGCACTGCCTCCCTTGCTTCCTCAGAAAAAGAAGAAAAAAACAACAAAAAAAACACGACCCTGTAATACATAAACAGCTTTTTAAAAATTATTCAACGTCTACAGCGCAGTCTCTTCCAAATAAACCAAGTTCTCCGAATGTACCTGTTGCCGACAGACTTGGGATAGTGCTGAGGTGCACCCCTACCTCCTCCTCCGCCCGAAGAAGCACTATAAAAGTGAAAATTGATTTAATTGAAATGATTGCAATTCCTTACACCCCACATCCCCAAAAATCTATGTTCTTTCAGATCTTCAGCTTAAAGGTGCAGTATGTAAGATTTCTGTCCGCTACAGGCCTATTCAAAACAAAGGCGTAGTTTGATGACGCCAAGTTTTACCGCGGAGTCTTGGGACATGTGGTCTTCACCTCAAGGGATGGTGCAAAACAATCGGGATAGGACTCGAGCAGAAATCATGTTCATGGATGTGATTATTAACATTACTGTAGTGTGAAGCAGAGCAGGACCGAGTGTTGTGGAGCTGAACGAAGAGCTGGAGTGATTGCGCAACACACGCCTCACGAGCAGCAGGACTTTTATTTTGACAGTCGCCGGCGCCGCTTCCGCTTTTCCGGTCATGAGTATGAGGTAACGCAGCTCTGTTTATCATATTAGATACATTTGAGTGTGTTGAAAATGATGTTATAACGTTACTCTGTGCGTTCGCTCGGCGGCTGCTGTGAGACACTGTTACACACTGCAGTAAGATAGATCGATTTTAGAATATCATATTAAATGCTGGATAGCTTTGTGTTGATAAATGGCATGCAATTAATTTTAAAACATTGTATGATGGAGAAAATTCTGTATTACTGTTATTAAAAATAAAGCTGCATCTGATTATGCTATGTTAGCTACTTCACAAAATAGTGTTTTCTCTGAGGCATGGTAAAGCATGGTACTCGCAAAAATTAGATTTAAACAATAAGACTAAACGTGTTCAGCTATATAACAATAATTAGTTTTCTGTCTATAAACATAACCAAACAGTTGTTCCCTCGTCTATTAAAACATGTAAATATTAAAGCGTCTTTGGTGTTTCCATGGTTTCTATAAAATAAAACCGGAAACCGAGGGTAACGCGGGTATGACGCCATTGACAGGCGACTCCTCACACGTCCCGGAGCCTTGGATAAAATAGCAATTTTCTCACGATTTACAAATAGTTGGAAACATTTGGGATATTGTAAGTACTCAAGTTAACAAAATATATAACACTGGCCAAGTGGTTTTTGGATATTTTACTGCAAAAATCTTACATATTGCACCTTTAATTAAAAAAAAGCTACAAATATGTACCTCCTCACTACTTTAACCTTAGGTAAATTAATGGTCTTCTCAAATGGCATAAGATCCATCAAAAAACAGTGTATAAGAAGCAAAATGTGTACCTGAAACGAGAAGCACCCCCCTCTGCAATCACACTCTCCACTTTGGCGGCTTGACAATGAAAGATCCTCAAAAAGAATGAGTGAAAGGGTGGGGGTGTAGAAACACGGCCTGAGGGAGAGGAAAACACTTCATTTAATAGATAAATTTACACGATAAATGAATATGACACACATTGAACATGAACTAAAACATAGCAGAGATTAAAGGGTTCTTCAGTTACTGTGGGAAAAAAAAAAAAGACAATAAAGATGAACTGCCATCAAATCTGAACAAAGCCAGAGGCCTCAGATTTCACAAAAGAGCCTTGATTTATTAAACATTACACTTATAAATTGTGTTTATTTAAAACGTCCATGATCAATTAATAAAGACGGCATCTGAGCAGTAAAATAATGAACATTTTATAACGACGATGATGATGATAGACAATTAAACCACACTGGGTTGTTGTCACAGAGCTCTTCTCGTGCCATTAGCATTGAGGCTAATTATCACACACACAAGAAAACAGCCAGGATCGAGGCATCAAACGTTTAAAGTCAGCTCAATAAACAAGTGGAAACTAAAACCAGGCATTAAGTTTGATAACCGATCACTTGGAGTTATAATAGTCGCCGGTTTGTGGTCAAACGTGCGGTTTACCGGCAGGGTGGTGCGAGAGAACAGCTGATTTAATAACCAGACGCCATTTTCTCATAAGCGTTCATCAAGCGAGTCAAACGATTAACATATAAACACACAGTATCTCACACACAGCACTACACCTCGAGGTTTAACCCGGTAACGGCGGTCAGTTCACCTGGATAACTGACTGGAAGCGGTTATAGTGTAGTAAAGGTAGAAAACAAGAACATGCAAGCAATCGGAGCCATTTTACAGCAGCAGAAGCCTGCTAATGTAAGTCAGAATAGCCTTACCTTTTCTAAAAGAACTTCAGCTTTGATGGTGTTGGGTTACCAAAAAGGAAAAGAAAAAAGATGAGAAAAAGAAACGATTTTTACTTAAACGTTAATAGTAGTATGGTTGAGGAACAGTGCGCCTTGAGGTAACTGGCCGCACCGGTGTGAGGAGGAGAACTGTGTGGTCTGACGTCACGGACAGCCGCAACTTTATTCACGTGACGCGTCAAACATGCTGGATGGCACGTCATCATCAAGTTTCGCTGCACCTACACTTGACAAAAAATTAGGATGCCGAGTTTGATTTTGATGTGACTCGAGCACAATGAGCCCGATCATCAAAAAGATCCGCTGAGATTCGTTCAGTGGTCTTTTTTCCTGCAGGCTATCGTTTCGCCAGTAGGTGGCGACGAGTGAGCGAGTCAATGAATCATTTAGGCCTACTTCGTTAAAGGGTTAGTTCACCCAAAAATTAAAATTCTGCCATTAATTATTCACCCTCATGCCGTTCCACACCCGTAAGTCCTTCGTTAATCTTCAGAACACAAATTAAGATATTTTAGTTGAAATCCAATGGCTCAGTGAAGCCTGCATAGGGAGCAATGACATTTCCTCTCTCAAGATCCATTAATGTACTAAAAACATATTTAAATCAGTTCATGTGAGTACGGTGGTTCAATATTAATATTATAAAGTGACGAGAATATTTTTGGTGCGCCAAAAAAACTAAATAACGACTTATACTATAGTGATGGCCGATTTCAAAACACTGCTTCATTATGTTTCGGAGCGTTATGAATCAGCGTGTCGAATAATGGTTCGGATCGCGTGCAAGGCCGGACTTACCATTGGGCTTGACTGGGCTCAAGCCCATGGGCCCTGCCCATTTACGTTAGATTTTTTCAATAATATGTCAGTCATTTAATTTTTCATTTAAAGTTTGTTGATTGGACTAGCATTGTTACCTGGTCCTGCCCTGCAATGAAAATTTTAATTTAATTAGCTAAATTAAATGTCAGTCATCTTGAGGTTTGCTGATTGGTTATTGGCAGTTACGCAGTGCCTCGTTTACTGCCGTTGAAAAAACCTGTCTGCATTAGACAGTGATGTAATGGCGGACAAACGGTATCAGAGTGGCGCGCTTAAAAGAAAATTAAAGAATGAAAGACAGCAACGCAAAAAGGAAGTTATCAGTAAAATGAAAAGGATTACNCGGATTTCATCAAAAATATCTTAATTTGTGTTCCAAAGATGAACGAAGGTCGACATGAGGGTGAGTAATAAATGACAGAATTTTCATTTTTGGGTGAAATAACCCTTTAAACCCTTTAACTAACACAATAATGTCATTTATTACTCACCCTCATGTCGACCTTCGTTCATCTTTGGAACACAAATTAAGATATTTTTGATGAAATCCGATGCCTCAGTGAGGCCTGCATAAGGAGCACTAACATTTTCTCTCTCAAGATCCATTAATGTACTAAAAACATATTTAAATCAGTTCATGTGAGTACAGTGGTTCAATATTAATATTATAAAGTGAAGAGAATATTTTTGGTGCGCCAAAAAAAACTAAATAACGACTTATATAGTGATGGCTGATTTCAAAACACTGCTTCATTATGTTTCGGAGCGTATGAATCAGCGTGTCGAATCATGATTCGGATTGCGTGTCAAACCGGCAAACTGCTGAAATCACGTGACTTTGGCGCTCCGAACCGCTGATTCGACACGCTGAATCATAATGCTCCGAAGCTTCATGAAGCAGTGTTTTGAAATCGGACATCACTATATAAGTCGTTATTTTGTTTTCTTTGGCGCACCAAAAATATTCTCGTCACTCTATAATATTAATATTGAACCACTGTACTCACATGAACTGATTAAGATGTGTTTTTAGTACCTTTATGGGTCTTGAGAGAGGAAATGTCATTGCTCCCTATGCAGCCATCGTATTTTAACAAAAATGTCTTAATTTGCGTTCCAAAGATTAACGAAGGTCTTACGGGTGTGGAACAGCATGAGGGAAAGTAATAAATGACAGAATTTTCATTTTTGGGTGAACTAACCCTTTAAACCCTTTAACTAACACAATAATGTCATTTATTACTCACCCTCATTCATATTTGGAACACAAATTAAGATGTTTTTGATTAAATCCGATGGCTCAGTGAGGCCTGCATAAGGAGCAATAACATTTCCTCTCTCAAGATCCATAAAGGTACTAAAAACATATTTAAATCAGTTCATGTGAGTACAGTGGTTCAATATTAATATTATAAAGCGACGAGAATATTTTTTGTGCGCCAAACCCCCCCACTTTTAACAGTATCTAGTGATGGCCGATTTCAAAACACTGCTTCGTGAAGCTTCGAAGCTTTTACGAATCAAATCAGCGGTTCGGAGTGCCAAAGTCACGTGATTTCAGCAGTTTGGCGGTTTGATATGCGATCCGAATCACTGATTCGACTCAAAAGATTCATAACGCTCCGAAGCAGTGTTTTGAAATCGGCCATCACTAGATATTGGTCATCACTGTGATATTTTTGGCGCGCAAAAATATTCTCGTCGCTTTATAATATTAAGGTAGAAGCACTGTACTCACATGAACTGATTTAAACGAAGGTCTTACGGGTGTGGAACGACATGAGGGTGAGTAATAAATGACATTATTGTGTTAGTTAAAGGGTTTAAAGGGTTAGTTCACCCAAAAATGAAAATTCTGTAATTTATTACTCACCATCATGCCGTTCCACACCCGTAAGACATTCATTCATCTTCAGAACACAAATTAGGATATTTTTGATGAAATCCGATGCCTCAGTGAGGCCTGCATAGGGAGCAATGACATTTCCTCTCTCAAGAGGAAAAATCTTATTTTTGGGTGAACTAACCCATTAAAGTCTCCATGAAATCAAAATTGACAAATGTTATTTAATATTGCAGTGTTTATTATAAATTATTAACCCATGGTCTTGTGCCAAATTCTGACCCCTGCCAAATTATTATCCCCCTAGTATTGGTAGGTTTAGGATTAGTTGTGGGGGAGGGGTTAGACAAAATCAAGTCCCACAATACATTTTTCTTGTTCGAGAAGCCTTATCCCTCAGAGCAGTGTTGCCAAGTCTGCGGTTTTTCTGTGGAATTGCCTACTTTAACAATGTTGCCGTGGGTTGTTTTTCACGTCCGCAAAATTTTATCAGGGGATTTACTGCGATTGGGTTAGTTTTGGGATAGTTTTAAGTAGCAATTGGGTGGGTTTTGTTGTGAAAACATGGCAACCCTGCCTCAGATATACGTCACAACAGGGAAGGAAAGACTGTCGCTACTTCTGTTTCATGGCGCCTTTAAAGTCAGCATTAAATAAAAATTCACCCTGAATCTTGTTGTGAACAATTCGTCCATGTCTGTTTCATTTTTATTTATTTATATATTTTGAACTTGTAATTTTTTATCAAAATCTTTTAACAGATTTCTCTGGCATCGAGTCTTTTGAGTGAGTCATCGAATCATTAACTGATTCATTAAACACAGTGTCAATCAAAACATATTCAAAGTCATATTATCCTATAATTTTTGTGTTTACTCAGAGACAAAAAGTGCTTAAGCACATTAGTATTTTTTCACATTCAAATGGCACATATCATGTGCACTGTATGGTGGTAATACAGTGCACATGATGCAGATTTTGTCATTAGCATTTGTGAGTAGCCTACTGTATGTACACAGGCCAATTTTTAACTGCACATGCTTTAATCGTTCAGCTCAGTGTAAAAACCTCAGTAGAAAAGTCTAAATGCATGCATAAATAGCCTACACATAATATGCAGATAGTGAAATTTACAGCATGTGCAATGTACATATGCTCTAGTGTGCACATAAACAAGGAAGTATATGGCCTGTTTCAATACCCATACTTGCGGTCTTTGCACTTTATGTCTGTTAGTATAGTCTCTATGTAACAAACAACACATTTTAGTCATTGTGGTGCTTCTAATTAAGTGATAAAAAGCAGTTTTATCAAATATACATTCTCATCATTAAAATGTGCAACACTTATACTACTAAATTATATTTGATTTCTAATTAATTCAACTTTCACTGGAAAGTTTTCCTTGCATTTTCAGGGCGCATGTGCTCATGATGAATGACAGCACTGATTGAGAAGTGGTACTGTAGAGATAGTGTGATTCAGTGTTCATTAAGAGCACTGAGCTTTGGCATTTTCCAGACCTGGGACAGTCTCACACTTACTGCCGATGCGTACATGTGTTCTCAAGTGGCCAAGACCGCAGGTGTGGGTATTGGGACAGATCCATACTTTGGCCTTTGCAATAGCACTTCTGTCAAGTCAGAGCTCCGCAGCATTACATCATGAAAGTGTGGACTCGAGGAAGACCAGGGTATCATTTGGAACCCCCACACCCACACCTTTGAGAACTAACTGACCATATGCACGGTTACTTCCTGGTTTTCGTTAAGCCATCTTGGGAATTTCCGTTGAACTGTTAGCTGTCATTCTGTACTCGCTGTACATTGACACAAAACCATCAATGTTTGACTTTTTAATGTATTTATATTTTAATGCAGTTATCACACTTGCCTAATTTGCCAATAAACCAGTTTTATTGATTGCAATAAAGACGAAGCTAATGGGAACGTTTGAATAAGAAACACAGTGTCTGTAATTAGACACGCACACGCAACTTTTTTCCAGCACTTCAAATGTTATTTTCAATGAGATTACCAAAAACATTATTTGTTCATCCTTCTGAGACTGTCCCTATTTGTAAAACTGAACATTTCAAGATGTAGGAAATCCAACATTTGATAGAAAATACTTTTATTTAAAAATAAAAAAGACATTAATTACCACTATAACCAGCAGATGGCGGCAGAGGACCATTTATTGGCTCTTATAAGCGATTTCCTGTAATATTTTTTCACACAGTTTCGCTTTTGAATAAATATTAAACATTATAAAATCACTAGGTTTAAAAATACATTTTGTCAAGGTGAAGTATGAAGTACTCACAAAATCTACTGAAAAACAATAACTTTTCTTGTGAATGAATTACACAGAAAGCGAGCACCGCGCTCTCCCTTTATAATCACTGAAGCTGTCGCAAGATCAATGATTTCAGCACACTTTTTTTCCATTTTTTTTTTATTATTTTTATTTTATGAATCTAATTAAAGTGCACAGTAAATCTTTAATTTACAGAATTTTGCTGAGAAGGAACACTATGGGACACCAGCTGCGTCTTTTTTATGTCGTCTTCCGATCGAATAACTAAATTAACCCTATGCCTGACTATTTAAGTGACTATATTCTGATTATAAACTAAGTATTACACCACTGATGCAGTTAAAGCTACCTCAGGACATTGAAGATACCGACACACCAACAAGTGACATTTCACCGGATATTATTGCGGAAGTGTTTTAAGAATGTTCTCTGCATATAGTCAATTCCAAGTTTACTGACTGGCTAACACAAAGACAGATTTATTATTATTAGGCTTTATACTACGGGGCTGTTGAATGCTTGAATCTGATTGGTTGACGAATGTGAAATGCACAGCTAAAGTAGTTCCAGGCAGGTCTAGACCGCATTATAGTTCCATTTTTACATTTCACAATGATTTCAGTTATTTCAAAAGGTCCTTATAGCCTACAACAGTGAAAGAAACAAAACACACAACGACAGTGATCAAGCAAATAAATATAGTAAACAATAGGATAAAAACGACAAATTATTTCCATGTTTTTTGCCAAGGACAAAGGCTACTCTCTTTCTTCCGCTCGCTCTCCCACTCAAACCTTTCATTCATCCAGTAGAGCATTTGTGAAGTCAGGTACTGACGATGGATGAGAAGGCCTGGCTCACAATCTCCATTCCAGTCCAATCCCAAAGGTGTTCAGTGGGGTTGCGGTCAGGGCTCTGGGTCAAGTTCTTCCACATGAAACTGACCTGGCAACCCTGATAGCCTATAGGCCTATTAATTGATGTTAGATGTTGACTGAGCTGAACTGAGGTACTATCATCATTTAACCAGCAGATGGGGTCAGTGACTTTTGAATGACGTTCCTTCCTTACTTATCTGCTCTTTCTGATTTGATTCAGTTCAGGGAATAACATTATCTGTTATTTTAAGATTTAAAAGTCATTCTTTTTGAATAAAATCCTCCATCATCCACATCTTTGAAGACAATCTAAATACATTATATCAATGTATTGTTTATAAACTGTTTGAATAGATCTTGAGTATAATTTTGCGTTTCTGTTGTGCTCTTTCAGAGTTTCATTAGGAGATGATTGAGAGATAGCAGCTATTCAGTGAGATGGGCCATTCATGCTGTCAACCTGCTTACAAAATGACCCTCCCTTTAATTCAAGTCGCTATTACAAGCCCATAAATACAATTAGAGACAAGGGTTTATTGGTTTTGTGTCACAGCAGAGGACAAAAGAGCTCAGTTGCAATGAAAAAAGTTTAAGTGGAGAAACTATGGACACAATTATGCATTAAATCTGTTACTCTCCTATGCAAACATAATAAATTGTACTCACAGCTGCTTACATGAATTATACTCACTTCAAATGCTTGCCATTATGAATAATTTATCTTCAGCTGCATGGGTGAGAAGCTAAATCCTATGCTTTGTCACATATGATTAATTTCCTTGCAAATTAGACTGAGCTCTATGCCAGCAGACCCACAGGCCTGTATAAAGATAGTGATTAGCTATAACCTAAACGTTGTAGTCATGAAATGATGACTACCCATGTGGAAAAGAAGTGTGATTAACTGTACTTATTATATATATATAATGTGTACTTGCAGATAATGTATTATTAATTAAATAAAAGGCCACTTAAGTGTACTTAACGAGAGTCCACTTTCATGATGTACACTATTAAAATAATAAAATTAAAAATTGTATTTTGTCATGCTTTAAAGTACATTACTGATGTGTTGATTTATACTAAAGCAAGTACTTGATTATAATTTAAAGTTAATATATGTTAAATGTAATACCATTACAAATATGTGTAATGCATGACATAAAAAGTTTCAAAATGACATTAAAGTATATTTTAGTTTACCATAAATGCTTGTTAGTACATTCGGCAGAACACTTTTTAAATTACATATAAAGGTGTAATTAAGTCCTACTTAAGTGGGTCAAAAATAACTAATTGGATTTAAAGGGATGGTTAATTATGATTTCACTTTTTTAACTTTAGTTAGTGTGCAATGTTGCTGTTTGAGCATAAACAACATCTGCAAAGTTACAGCACTCAAAGTTCAATGCAAAGGGAGATATTTTCTTTTAAAGAATTCTCTGTTTAAGGACTACAACAAACGACTGGTAGGGACTACAACGAGCTTCTTCCCGGGTTGGTGACATCACTAACCCTAACATTTACATAAACCCCGCCCCCAAGAACACACAATAAAGGGGGTGAGGCCATGTTGAGCTGCTTTAGAGAAGAGGAAGAGTTGTTGTCATGCCGTCATTTTACGCCGGACTGCTTCACAAACGAGGGTCAATTCAACACTGGATTTGCACAAATGATTAACATGACAACACATGCTAGTCGATGAGTTGAATCAGCTCCACAGCAACTACATAAATGTATCCACTAACCGTTCAAAAACGTCCAGTTTCATTCTAAAAGTTGTAACTTCTTCCTGAGTCTCTCCATCAGTGTCCGACTCCGTTACTGACAATCCTCATTTTGTCTGCGTGAGATTCTCCAGCTTTGTTGTTGTTGAGCAACCAAAGCGCGAGCTGTTAAAGCCCCGCCCTCTTCTGGAAAGGGGGCCGGAAGCAGCAGCTCATTTGCATTTAAAGGGACACACACAAAAACGGTGTGTTTTGCTCACACCCAAATAGGGGCAAATTTGATAATAAAGCTATAATACATGATCTGTGGGGTATTTTGAGCTGAAACTTCACAGACACAATCTGGGGACACCAGAGACTTATATTACATCTTGTGAAAGGGGCATAGGTCCCATTTAATAAATTTATTTTTTTTTAAGTATGCTAAAGTGTAGGCCTTCTTTTTCACAAGGGTATATTAAAAAATGCTGAATTAACTGAATGCATTCAAGTGCATTGATTTTTAAAAATGATTTCAATTAACATCAACTGCAACATTTTTGACTCTGCAATGCCAAGCAAGTGTTCACAGCACATTTGACTCATTCAGGTTGTTGTGAGGTAAACACACCAGACACTCATCTGCACATGCACTTCTACTCTAAATGAACTAATCTCCAGTAATCTGTGTGGTTTATCGAGCTTACGGGGCTTTTTAAATCACACATACTAAGGAATTAATTACTCTGAATCACATGTTGGACCAACAATATTTCAGAGCTCCTACAGTTGCCTGAACAAGCAAGTTCGTATTGAATAATGTTGGTGATTTGCAAGCTCCCAGCATACATTGCTGCATGACTAATTAATTCAGTTGGTGTAATATAGGCTTATTTGTTTGCTGTTTGCTGCATTTGTTATTATGCTGTTGTTGCTGCCATCACTGTTGTTTATTTGCGGTGTGGTTTTAGGTGCTGTTAGGAGCTCATATTTTTGCCTATTGATTAAGGTTTGTGTATTAAGCTCTATCTGCATTTGTATAAAATTATTGAGTGCAATGTCATTGTTTGTAAGATTGCACACAAAGCAACTCAAACAAAGCACAAAAACAACTCATAAAAAAAATCACTTATGAGTTTGGAGTTGCACAGAGCCAGTGTGATACATAATTGTTGGGAAGTTGTGCCAAGTTGCACAAAATACAAAAATATCTGCAAACATTTGCATTCATTTCCATCATTCGGTAAAGAGCATAAGGTTACGTCTGAGACAAGAGTTTATGCCAGCAGACGGCAATACTGCATGGGTTATGAAGCAGCGCTGGATCAATACTGGGTACAAGACTACATATTATAGCTGAAGCCATAACTGCTGCTATTGATTGTGGTGCAGGCTGTGGAATGAATACTGAGGTGTCGTTTATTGTATTCTTGCTCTTACGTGTTTTGCAAATATTTTGGGTTGTATCTGCATATTGGGTCTAATCAGGTCATGTGATAAAAATACCCTTGTGAAAAAGAAGTGTGCTTAATTTTATTGAATGTGCACTTAAAGAAAGTACATTCTTAAAGGATTAGTCCACTTTCAAATAAAATTGTCCTGATAATTTACTCACCCCCATGTCATCCAAGATGTTCATGTCTTTCTTTCGTCAGTCGAAAAGAAATGAAGGTTTTTGATGAAAACATTCCAGGATTATTCTCCTTATAGTGGACTTCAATGGACTCCAAACGGTTGAAGGTCAAAATTACAGTTTCAGTGCAGCTTCAAAGAGCTTTAAACGACACCAGACGAGGAATAAGGGTCTTATCTAGCGAAACGATCAGCCATTTTCTAATTTTTTTTTTAAAATGTATATGCTTTATATAAACAAATGATCGCCTTCCAAGTGCTTCCGCCAAAACCGCACTTCCGTATTCTTCAAAAAGCTTACGCTGTATGTCCTACGCCTTCCCTATTCTACTTACGGAACGAACGCGGCGTCAGTTTAGTTTTTTCCGTAAATTGAATTCCGTTGGGCATACAGCGTAAGCTTTTTGAAGAATACGGAAAGCGGAAGCACAAACAAGGCGATCATTTGTGTTTTCAGTTGTATTTTTTTTGAAAATGACCGATCGTTTCGCTAGATAAGACCCGTATTCCTCGTCTGGTATCGTTTAAAGCTCTTTGAAGCTGCACTGAAACTGTAATTTTGACCTTCAGCCGTTTGGAGTCCATTGAAGTCCACTATAAGGAGAATAATCCTGGAATGTTTTCATCAAAAATCTTAATTTCTTTTCGACTGACGAAAGAAAGACATGAACATCTTGGATGACATGGGGGTGAGTAAATGATCAGGAAAATTTTATTTGAAAGTGGACTAATTAACTGATAAATTTTTACTATAATACTAGCTTTTTTTCTTTTCTTTTTTTACTTCATACATGAATTAATGTTTATGGATTAAGTTAGGCCTAAATCATCTAAACTTTTTTTAAATACTCCACACAACCGCTGCTTTGCAAGATAATTCCTTTATTTTCAATCATATTTTATAGTATAGCATATTTTTATATAGTTTTCAAAACATATTGCCTACATTTAAGCTCATTTAACAAATATTAAAAGTAAAAATGAAACATTTAGAAGTAATTCAGGTGTAATCGACCAGTCTCTGTTGTCTTGTTTCCACCGTAACGGTGCTGGATCTCGTGCCGGAGATGACTCGCGTTCGGCGGGGGAACTGATAACTTCAGACCGCCGCCTGTGTTTCACTTGTAGCCGAAAAATACTGTGACTGACTCCATAACCTGTCCATAAATAATCAGTGTGCAATTCTGACAACTTAACATCTTAAGTATTTATATTCTGAATCTTTTTTAATAAAATCATACAATTTTATGCAAGACATCAGGCGTTTCCATCACGTGAAAAGACAGACGCGACACTCGTTTAGGTGACTCACATCGCGCCCCTGTATAGCTTTGCATAAAATTAAACCATATACAGCACAATAACGATTTTTTTGATTAAATAAAACATACACAAACCTGTATTTAAACCGAAGACATTCACAGAAAAGGCTCAACCCAGGATTTGGGTAGAAATAAGTGTAGTTAATGTTAATTTGAACATTTAGCTACTAATACAGTTGTATCTTTTGATATACTACTTAATGGACCCGAGCTAACATGAACTAAAAATGAACAGTTTTATTAACTAATGTTGGCAATGATTAATAAATTGGTCATTGTTAGTTAATGCAATTATAATTTTAAATAACATTCAAAACAGTGTCCAAAACATTACATTTAGTTTGCACTCAAGTCTAAATATACAGTATATTCTGTAATAATTATTCTTTTTAAATAAAGTGTACCTTGTTTACAAGGGTATTATGAGAAAGAAAGTAATACATATTTATGATTCTACAGTATGTACTAAAATATGATTCTACAGCATTTAGAATTAGTATGCTCCATGAAGCTTACTGAAGTAATTTCAGTGTTCAAACTCATTCTGATCTGATTTTGTGATGGCAAGATTGATGCCAGGCTTTTTAAGAGCGGGGAAATGAGGGATCCACCCATAAGCAAAAGAAAGTGAGTTGAAATAGTGGTTTGTAGCAGGAAATAAGTCTTTTCCAGCTGATTTTCACAGGATTTGATTCATCATAAACTTTTTTTTTGGAATTATAGAAGATACAAACTCAGTGTTCAAACTCATTCTGATCTGATTTTGTGATGGCAAGATTGATGCCAGGCTTTTTGAACGAGTGGCCTAAAAAAATAAATAAATAAATAAAGCAGAATATGAAAACCTGAAATCACTTCATTTCATAAAAAAAGACGGAGAATGTGTTTCTATGCATCAACGTCAATTTTGAAAGGCTGGTTGAAAGTTTGCACAGAGCTCTCTTGTGGCCTGTTATGTATGAAGTGTCAAAACTATCAGCAGAGACGGAGAGATTTTGAGCGCACTGCACTGGCTGGATTTGAAGGGATCTTTGGGATATTTATGGAAAAAAAAAACATATCCTTGATGGGACTGTGGTATTCTTCTCCCTATTGGATTTGTGTCATTTCATCTAGAGACAGAAAAAAGAATGAAATACTGCCCTGTTCTGTGTTTTGTCTGTCTGGTCACTTTTTCCATGCAGTGAATGGGGACAGAAGCGTTCAAGCTTAGACAAAATATGACAAAGCTTCATAATTGATCCTTTAGCATACTTTTAAAAAGAAAATAATAGCCTATACTTAAGTGTGAACTGAATGTAATGTTTTCAGACACTGCAAAAACATGCATTATAGTTTAAATTTATATGAAATCCAATTAGATACTTAAAGGGATAGTTCACCCCAAAATGTAAATGATCCCATGATTTACTCACCCTCAAGCCATCCAAGGTGTATATTACTGTTTTCTTTCAGACGAACACAATCTGAGATATATTTAAATATATCCCAGTTCTTCCAAGCTTCATAATGGTAGCGAATGGGGGTCGAAATTTTGAAGCCCAAAAAAATGCATCCATCCATCATAAAAATAATCTATACGGCTCCAGGGGGTTAATAAAGGCCTTCTGAAGCAAAGCGATGGGTTTTTGTGAGAAAAATATCCATATTTAAAACTTTATAAACTATAATAATATACTGCGCAAGCCGACTTGCGCCACAAGAGTAACCCGTGACGTGATGTATGACGCAGGATGTAGGAGTATCGTAAACTTTCACGGTTTAAACAAATAAGGCTGTGCAACAAACTCAAGCTCCTCTTCTCTTATATCGAAATCATCAACATTTCTCTTTAAAAATGATCATTTTAGACTGAATTCATGACCGGTGTTTTGTCTTGCTCTATCCTCTACACCTCCACATTCGTCATTGCGTCATGCGCCGGGTCAGAGGTCACTCTTTCGCCGTAAATCGATGTGTACGGTCGTCTGCTGGAAGCTAGTTATTATAGTTAATATTAGTATATAAGTTTTAAATATGGATATTTTTCTCACAAAACCCCATTGCTTCACTTCAGAAGGCCTTTATTAACCCCCTGGAGTCATATGGATTATTTTTATGATGGTTGGATGCATTTTTTCACTACCATTATAAAGCTTGGAAGAGCCAGGATATTTTTAAATATGTCTCCGATTGTGTTTGTCTAAAAGAAGAAAGTCATATACACCTAGGGTGGCTTGAGGGTGAGTAAATCATGGGATAATTTTCAATGTTTGGGTGAACCATCCCTTTAAGAATGCATTTTGACCCATTTAAGACCATGTATTTTCACAATTACTCCTATTGCCTTTTGAATATGGTTAAAATGTAATGCAGAATATAATGCAAGCATTTATGGTAAACTAAATATACTTTAATGTTTTTCATTTCTGTGATGTATGTCTAACATGTTGTAAAGGTCAAAATCCACCCATAAGCAAAAGAAAGTGAACTAAAAGAGCGGTTTGTAGCAGGAAGTAAGTCTTTTCCAGCTGATGTTCGCAGGACTTGATTCATCAAACTTTTTTTTTTTGGTATTATAGATGATACAAAATGAGTAAATCTCTATAATGGTGCTTTAAAAAAAATCTACAAAATAAATATGTCATGGTGAACAGACAAATTTATTCAGGCAGTAAATCAGACATAATCCAAACAGTGAAAACCAGGAGCACAACAGCTTACAAAGAGGTGTAGAGACACGTATACTGTAAGAACAACGATCAACAAAGGGAACACAAGGGCTAACCAGGGACAGGTGAAGGATATTAGGACTATGGTAACAAATGAGAGTGACTATAGAAACTAACAAGGCAGGCAATGAAAACAAAGGAAACAGGAACTAAACACAGGAAGACAGAACACAGGAACAGTGTAACACAGAAACAAACTAAACTTCAAAATAAGAGTCAGTATGGCAACACAGATCCAGGGCAGATCCAGGGTTCTTTATCATCGCTGAGGCATATTTTAATGGACTGTGATGGTTTGAACTCCATTAGGACTCTTTACTTGTCAGTTTTCTCTTACGAAACAATTTTTAATGAAGTAAGACCAGATTTCGTTTTATCAAAGATAAACTTTAAAAACCTTATTTTTTATTTATTTTCACATTTTCACATCATGAAAATAGCCAGGTAGCTGGCATGACGTTAAACTATAAACAAACAAACATATTTAAATATATTTGTAATTTTATTTGTAATGATGTTGTAATTTAGTACATTTAAAACTTTAAATGTAATATCAACATAGTAATATAACACACTACAGTTCAAATTATAACCAAGTACTACACATGTGCTTTAGTCTGTTAGTCATCACATCAAAATAAGTGTATACTTCTTTAAAGCATGACAAAAGATGATTAAAAAATGATTTAACATGTACTTTAAAGTTAAACTTTTAATTTGACATTATTACAAAGTGCACTTTTTAAATGCGCGTCAAGAAAGTCATGAACGTGTACCTCTTAATTTAGTTATTATATTATCTGGAAGTGCAGTTTTTTTTAAATACACATTTAAGATTTGAAATTCAATACAATTAAGTGTACTTCCTTCTCTCGACGGTATGACTCGTGTCGTGTGGTAATTATAAGTCATCGTTCACTGATAGTCTTATCCTCCCATGAGCTGTTAATGGCTGCAAGTGGATCAGTGAGTTCAGTTTTACCAAATTAATTTATTCATTAAAAAGTTTTGAATCAAAAGAATGCTTTGTTTATGAATCCTACGTTGATACCATATGGCTTCAGAAGACTTTTTGGATCATTTTTCAAAGCTCGAAAGCTCCAGCCCCATTATTTCAACAATCTTCAAAACTAAAATATGACAGTGTGAGTCAGAAAAGAATGTCTCAGATATTTGTACAGCAGGGACTCTTGCGTGTGAGTTCAGACCTCAAGATCGCACATCGTTGGCTTCTCACTGGGCATCTGACAGCCGTTCAACTGGCAGAAGGAGAGGTGGAGGTGGATAAATTGTTGTGCTTATTTCCATGCCAGAAGCATAAGAGTGGAGAAATGAGGGATCCAACCATAAGCAAATGAAAGTGAGTTGAAAGAGCGGTTTGTAGCAGGAAATAAGTCTTTTCCAGCTGATTTTCACAGGATTTGATTAATCATAAACTATTTTTTTTTTGGAATTATAGAAGATACAAAATTAGTAAATCTCTATAATGGTGCTTTAAAAAAAATCTACAAAATACATATGTCATGCTGAACATGACATGAATTTATTCAGGCAGTAAATCAGTTTACTATTGCACCATCTCCATTTATTTTCATTCAATTAAGTCTCATTGATCGTTTGTATCCAGAGGCCGCTGAATGCAGGATCTATGTATTTGATCCATAGATCATAGAACAAGTCATTTATGATGTGTGTATTTGCACTCATGTGACCCTGCATGTTTTATTGGCTGCATCGTTCTCAGTGACCCTGATTATGAGTTGCATATGACTGAGAGTTTACTACTAAATGGTTTTGGTCATGTGCAGTCATTTACAATTATGTTTTTGTTGCATAAATTATTCCAATTCCTTTCTGTGGGATCTGTCTGCATGTTTTATCTCTATGTTACAGACTAAAATGGTCATGAGATGTTGAAAAATATGACCTTGGCCAGAACAGACAGAATCACTGGGTCTGGATGAAAAATAATAGATCATATTCACTGTGTTTGTGTGTTTGTGTGTGTGCACGTCTAAGCTTCCAGAGTCCTTGAGATGTTGTTCCAAATATCTTTGACAGTGTAGTGTTGAATGCTACATTCTGTATGAGACATACAGTTTATTTTTATAAATTTGCTTTTTTTTAAACTCACTCTTAGAAGAAAAGCTTCTACAGTATCTCACAGAAGTGAGTACACCCCTCACATTTTTGTAAATATTTTATTATATCTTTTCATGTGACAACACTGAAGAAATGACACTTTGCTACAATGTAAAGCAGTGAGTGTACAGCTTGTATATATTTGCTGTCCCCTCAAAATAACTCAACACACAGCCATTCATGTCTAAACCACTGGCCACAAAAGTGAGTACACCCCTAAGGGAAGATGCCCAAATTGGGCCCAAAGTGTCAATATTTTGTATGGCCACCATTATTTTCCAGCACTGTCTTAACTCTCTTGGGCATGGAGTTCATCAGAGCTTCACAGGTTGCCACTGGAGTCCTCTTCCACTGACGGCATCACAGAGCTGGTGGATGTTAGAGACCTTGCGCTCCTCCACCTTCCGTTTGAGGATGCCCCACAGATGCTCAATAGGGTTTAGGTCTGGAGACATGCTTGGCCAGTCCATCACCTTTACCCTCAGCTTCTTTAGCAAGGCAGTGGTCGTCTTGGAGGTGTGTTTGGGGTCGTTATCATGTTGGAATACTGCCCTGCGGCTCAGTCTCCGAAGGGTTCTCTCACTGAACTGTAGCTCCCCAGTGCCGGCAGCACTCATGCAGCCCCAGACCATGACACTCCCACCACCATGCTTGACTGTAGGTAAGACACACTTGTCTTTGTACTCCTCACCTGGTTGCCATGACACACGCTTGACACCATCTGAACCAAATAAGTTTATCTTGGTCCCATCAGACCACAGGACATGGTTCCAGTAATCCATGTCCTTAATCTGCTTGTCTTCAGCAAACTGTTTGCGGGCTTTCTTGTGCATCATCTTTAGAAGAGTCTTCCTTCTGGGACGACAGCCATGCAGACCAATCTGATGCAGTGTGCGGCGTATGGTATGAGCACTGACAGGCTGACCCCCCACCCCTTCAACCTCTGCAGCAATGCTGGCAGCACTCATACGTCTATTTCCCAAACACAACCTCTGGATATGATGCTGAGCATGTGCACTCAATTTCTTTCGTCGACCATGGCGAGGCCTGTTCTGAGTGGAACCTGTCCTGTTAAACCGCTGTATGGTCTTGGCCACCGTGCTGCAGCTCCGTTTCAGCTTGAGGCATTATTATGCTAATGAACAGCCAATATCCTATGCATAAGCAACTAGTTAATAGTGAGAATTGGACCCTAAACTAAAGTGTTACCAAAAAGAATGGCTGTGGATGGTATAAAGAAAATGCAACAAATGCTCCAGTGCTACTTGGAGATAGCCAAAAGCTGTAATATGAACCAGACCTAATGCTGTTTGGTCAAGGGTTTAACATGGAGGAAAAACTGCATTGAGACACTTACCCTGGGTTCCCATGATGCCCCAGATCTACTGCAGCTATATATAAATGATCTCATAGAGCACCTCCACCAATGCTAGCTGGGATACTAGAGACATTAATGGGTGCTTGTCTCCAAACCAGCTCTTCAAGAGACATAACAACAGATTTCACCTAAGCTGTTGTTTTCCATTTCAAGGACCTGGATTTCATTACCTGCCTCTCACACAAATCCCAGGTATGTGGTCTGTGTTCACTCAAACACTTGAGGTGGTTAGCTGTATGAATTGCTCACCAGTGCTGGCAGTCACCATACTTTTACTGTCAAGAGCACTTTAACTGTTAGAAAGCATAGATTGCTGAGCCACGCTCTCTGTTGAAACATAGGAGAAAGAATGTTCAAGAAGATTGTGAGATATAAAGGATATAAATATAAGTATTTTCTTTATTTAAGGCTGTTTCATTTGTGCTATTTTTATGGAAGCTTGTTTCTGCCATGGAATAAAAAAAGAAGAAAAAAAGGTGACTGCAACTTTTTATCTCTCAATTCTTTTCAAGACTTTTTTCCTCAGAATTGCAAGTTTATATTGTAAGTTTATGTCACAATTCTAAGAAAAAAGTCAGTATTGCCACCCACCACTTCAAGTACACGCCCCCTCTCTAAAACCCCGCCCACCAAAATATGTCAGCCAACCCAATGTCAGCAAACTCAAACATATAGGCAATGGTTAGTATTCCAGTCACTTAAAGCACCCTTTAAATCGCTTAAAATAATCAAAATACAAATGACACCAGAAAATAACAGATTTCAACAAATAATATTAAGAGGAGATAAATACAGCACTGTATGTGCTCAAATGTGGACTCATCAGGCTGATTCTATAAGGCATTAGTTGTCTTTAAACACACAGAGATAACTAATGTAATCTGTATTCATAATTTAATTACTCAAATGTCTGTAGGGATTTTAGATTATAGTTTCTATGGTTATTTCTTAACAGTATCAAAGTTTAATGTATACTTGTATATTTTATCTGTCATTATATCATTATATATTTTCATTTATAGTAAAAACTTAAATGTTCTGTGCATAATATAATATAATAATTTATGTATGTAAACTACAGTGAATATGAAAACCATGGGATTTTTGAGTAAGGCACGGATAGCAACTTTTTAGAAAATCCTTTTAGTGAATCTTGTCAGAAAGGTCTCTAAACTGCCTATCGATTTTATTTTTTAGATTATTTATTGTGGCTGGCCCATCTTGTAGTGTCCATTTGGACTCCAAATTGGACTCATCAAGTTTCAGTGAAAGTAGTGCCAGACTGAATTTAATGTGGACTGCTGCATTTGCCCACAGAGAGCAATTTACTCTGCCACTGATTTTCTCTATTTCATGTATTGTAACTGTCTGTATCCCCTAAAACCCATCATAATTACCTCTGAGATAAGTGGTTCTCAGTGTAAAAACCAAACAAAGACCATCATAGAGCTCTGCCTGATGGTTTCTGTGCATCTGATTCAGATGGACTCGGATGACATGAGTCTCACAGATACTTTTGACGTCAAAGCAATGGCTCTCAGATTGATGGATGATAAATAAATGTAGAACCAGGAGGTCGATGTTGTGTCTGGGACTCGAAACATTTAAGCACTTTCTGTCATCAGAAATAAATATTATATTATCATACTATATACACACACACACACACTATCAAATCAATTAAAAGGCACAAAATGTAAGATTTTGGGATTAAAACATCCAAAAACCACTACAACAAAGTTATATATTTTGTTGACTTGTGTACTTAATTATCCCAAATGTTTCCAAGAATGTTTAAATCCAGAGAAATAAGCAATTTTAACCAGGCCACGGACCGTGTCCGTGAGTTGCCTATCAATGACATTATAGCTGCTTCACCCTCGGTTTCCGGTTTTATTTTGTAGAAACCATGGAAACACCAAAGATGCTCTAATATATTATGTGTTTTATTAGACAGATGAGCAGCTGTTTGGATACATTAATCAACAGAAAATTAATCATGTTATATAGCTCAACACAGTCAGTCTTATTGTTTAAATCTCGTTTTCTTGATTTACAGTGAGTACCATGTTTTACCATGCCTAATGTAGTTTTAGGCATGACGTGAAGTGGAGTGCCTGCAACCCCTTCAGCTGTGACTTATTCACAATACAGCACTAGCCTCAAGTACCTTATTATATGCTTTTATAAAATGGTTACCACACAATACAAATAATAAAGCCAAAAATATGTATCAATGCAACTTTCATGAAGTAATCTTTAACTAAAAGCCTTCCCTCCACCGGAAAAAACAGTCCCTGACCGTGAACAGCAACAGAAGTTACATTATTACGCCATTAGATGGCGGCAAAAGACTGTCTTTATAAGTGTGTCAGTCAGTAGCGAAGACTTTTACATTGAAAAGACTGAATTGTTGTGAACACGGAACAAGACGCAACTGACAAATGCTTTGACTAGCGCTGTCAGTCATGGGAAAACCCCTTAACTGTTAAAAGGACAAAATAATACATCGGACATTTAAGCAGATTTTTTTATTATGAACATAGGACTGACCTGAAGGAAAATGCTAAATCTGAATGCAAGTAATAAACTCGCTCACTCGATCGCTTTCTCACAATACTCTTCTACAGCTTCAATGAACAATATCAATTGAGAACATACGTTGCTAAGAGTGTTGTGTAGTGATACACAGAACCATTAGGTGAAGCGGGTCAATCAGAATCAAGGACAGGAACTAACCGTTTTATAAAATACAATAAGCTTCAATGAAGCGACTCAACGTTCCTTTGTTACTAGTCCTAAAGTGACGTTGTAGAATTTGTAACAGAGGCTTGTGCTCAACTGTTAAACTGTCAACTTGAGATTTAAATCCGTGGTGGAAGGAAGTAGTTCTGCACAAAAGAGGGTTTTTAAGACACTCCGTTGTTATTTCTTATTTACACTCTTGTGCTGTCGAACTGTTGTATAAACGTAATATCACACTCGTAGCCGTGCGATATGGCTGTATATCAACACACTGTGATTACCTACGGCCGAATTACAGCTGTGCTGATATACAGCCATAATCGCACGGCTACGAGTGTGATATTGCTCATATATTATATATACTTTGCCAAAATATATTTCCTGTTATACAAATACAAACACAGGCTGTTAATTATACCAGGGAAAAAGGGTGGTGATACATACAACTGTAAATGTGCGGTCACATTAGCAAAAACAGTGAAAATTGTGTGTGTTTTTTTTTTGTTTTGTTTTTTGTGGCATTTTCTGGGGCTTGACAGCTCCTTGTTTACTTTTATTATTAGGAAAAGAGCAGCTGGAACATTTAAATAAACATCTACTTTTGTGTTCCATGGAGGAAAGAAAGTCATACAGGCTTGAATCGTCCTGGGGTGCGTTTCCCGAAAGCATTGCTAGCCAGCTATGGTTGCAAGTCCCATTGAACTCTATTGGTAACGACGGAACTTGCGACCATAGTTCGCTTTGGGAAACACACCCCTGAGCGTGAGTAAATAATGGCAGAATTTCATTTTTGACTATTTTTAAACAATTTTAAACTGTTTAAGTGTTCTGCTTACTCCAAGTTCCTTCTGGTTGGTTTGAGCTTTGCCACGCAGCAGTGAAAAAAAATGGAAACAAGTTCAGTCTTCCATTATCGGAGTATCAAGTGCATGATAAAGCTGCCATGAGATACAGTTCACAGAAGAAATATTTAATCAAGGATCTCTTGGAAGCTTCCTGTCTATCTATAATGTATAACACAGTGACAAAGGATATTGTTTGCAATGTTAAAGTGGCTGGGTGGTAAACATCATTAAATGTGAATGTGTAGACATTTTGAGTCATTACCTGCGGCTGTATGATTGAAGACTGAAGTTCAGGCTTTGTTTGGCCTAGCATCCATCATGTGAGCTTAATGTCAGTGCATAAAAACTCCACCTTAAATGTGAATCTACTCTGATGAAGGACTGGGGCATGAAATGATCCTTGTGATGGATGACATTCCCCGCACCCTCTGTGAATGACAAATCCAGAGAGCTGTAATATGAAAAAAACGACACCATCTGCCTCAATAACGCTCGGCCCGCCTCCATTTTGAGCTGTTATTACATGTGGTTCTGATGCTTAATTTCAATATTCAAATATGCAAAGGAAATTCAGGCATTTGAATGATTAGTTCACTGAGCTGTCATTACATCTTTGGAAGTAAAAGACACTCTGATTCCATTCAGTACTGTCACAAAGCAAAAACATAATTCAGCGGATATGAATCAGGGTAAGCCAGCAGGGCATGTGTGCCATCTAATCAACATGTGCTGTGCCAGCAGGCATTGACCACCCTTTTTCCCCTGGTATAATTAACAGTCTGTGTTTGTATTTGTATGGAGACAAATATATTTTGGTAAAGTATTGAATTAGGATATGAGTGGTCAATATTTAATGGACATGAATACACCTTTTCTATGATGAGCATGTTTTTAATTTCAGGGCATAAATTCGAGAATGTCAAGGTGATACAACTGTTCTTATGTTGTAATGAAGAAAAAAAGTCTCATTAAAAGAATGAAATTACTGGAAAGAAAATGTTAAGTACACTCTAAAAAATGCTGGGTTAAAAACAACTCAATTTGGGTTGAAAATGAACAAACCCAGCAGTTGGGCAGTTTTATTTAATTCAATTATTGTCAGACACATTTACTAAATGTTTGTTGTTCTGTTGTAAACTTAATAAATGCTCATTTATTAAACATATTACTAAACGTTAATTTTCATCAATTTGGGTTCATTTTAAGCAAGCAGTACAGCTATTTTTAAACAATAGTGGAGTTAAATAAAACTACAAAGCAGGTTGGGAAAACAAATTTCCGGAGTGTCTATTTACACCAAGTGCAAATAGTGTCCCTTGTTGGCAAACACTAGATACACTAGCTCCATATTTCATTGTCTTCATTGGTGCAGCAGTAGTGAGTAACGCTCACAGATCTGGTTTTTGATGCGGATTCGAATCCGCCTTTTGCCGAGCTTGCATTTATTTTCTATAAAAATGAAAATAATGTTCTGAGTGTTTAATAATATTAGAAGTGTTTATTGGGTTGGGTTAGGGGAAGGTGTTGGGAGGGTTTTATTCTATCAATAAAGCAGCATCCATTTAATAATTTTAATAAATACACTCTAAAAAATGCTGGTTTAAAAACAACCCAAGTTGGGTTGAAAATGGACAAACCCAGCAGTTGGGTTAAATGTTTGCCCAACCTGCTGGGTAGTTTTATTTAACCCAACAATTGTTTACAAATTATATGTCTGGCTTAAAATGAACCCAAAATAGGTTGGAAATAAAAAATCAGACTCATAATTACTAGAGGCAACAATAATAATCAAAAGGATGAGCATTTATTAATAAGCAATTTAATAAATGTTTATTTATTATTCAAAAAAAGTATTAANTATTAATAAATGTTTGTTTATTAAACATAAATGTTCATTTCCAACATATTTTGGGTTCATTTTAAGCAAGAAATACAGTCATTTTTAAACAATATTTGGGTTAAATAAAACTACCCAGCAGGTTGGGCAAACATTTAACCCAGCCGCTGGGTTAAAACAACCCAATCGCTGGGTTTGTCCATTTTCAACCCAACTTGGGTTGTTTTTAACCCAGCATTTTTTAGAGTGTATAATCATTTACACTTTATGGTATTATTGCATCCTGTTAATGTGCAAAAATATTGATGTGCAAATAGTATCTGCCAATATAAAATATAGATAGCATAAATAATTTACCCAACCGCTGGGTTAAGACAGCCCAATTGCTGGGTTTGACCATTTTCAACCCAACTTGGGTTGTTTTTAACCCAGCATTTTTAAGTGTCAAGGTCAGTTCAGGTTGTATAATATCAAGTGGTGCG
>RJVU01052005.1:757557-773610 GCA_003731715.1 Anabarilius grahami
AGACTTGAAGATACTTACAAACGAATAATTCACAATAAACTGTATGTGTCATGGTCCTACAATGGAAAGAAGACAAGGAATGCAGAATACAAACAACATTAAAGTTTACTGGCGATTAACAGGTAGCAAACATCATTCAATAACTAACACAAGATGAACAGAACGGGGACTATAAATACACTGAGTGATGAAGGATCTAAACAGGCACCGGTGGAGGAAGGTAAACTAATCAGGGACTAACGAGAACAGGTGCAGACATTGTGGTGACAATATGTAAAACCAAGTGAAATCTGCAAACTAATGCTGCTAGACATTTTCTTAAAAATGAACTGAACTTTTCCAAGCCATGTTTGCAATTACTTTTAGCCAACTGATGCCAAGATTATTGTAGGATGTATTAAGTTTCTTAACTTAAGTAACTTGTGCCTCTTTTATTCTTTTTATTCCAATTTTTGCAGGTAGATGTTTCCATAATTTTCTGTACTTGTAGTGAAAAGATTTTTCATGCCCCATTCTTTAGTTATTCCCTGCTGCGCTGTCAAACATAAATCACACCACTCTTATCTTGCACAAATTGAATGGAAAAATAATTATGTTTCTTGCTGAGGCAGGAGTGTGTTAAGCCTCAAAAGTCAATCGGCAGATAAAGATGGAGAATATTTCAAAATGTGTTTATTCATCCATTTTGTGTGCCAGACATGATTTAAACAGACAAAAGACTCAGAAAACTGAAAAAAGATCTTGTATGCGATTGAAAATATGACAGCATATCATAGACATCAGTATTTAGCCATACCTTTTTTTTTATAATAGTCTAATCCAGTTGTCAACCCAAATGTCCCTCAGTTGTTAATTACAACCAAGCCCAATGCAAAATTCATTAGTCAAACACTCATACACACAAAATATTCATTAAACGTTCCCTTTAGGGCTATTGTTAAATCAATAGTTTGGGTTTTTTCATGGCCAGTCTAGTTCAGAAATATTTTATTTCACAAGAACTGGCATTGATCTGCAAAAGGATAAACACAATATGAAACATTCCAGACAAAAAGGTGTCAAGGTCTTCTCATTGTTTCTGTCTTCATGCATGTCAGTGCTCGAACAGTATCATCTCTCATATTGTCTTTGTGTAAGTCAAATTTAATTAGAGATTTTTATTTGTATTTTTTTTTAAATTCGATATGTACTTTATTATGGATATTTATTTGTGTTATGAGCTTTATAATCAATTCTAAAATAAGAGAACTGATTAAATATGACATATAAGGACAGAAACCTTTTGCCAGGTGTGCCCAACTTAAAATAAAATAAAATATAGCTGCAAGCAATGCGTAAAAAGGTATTATGATTTATTTAAGCGAGCATGTAACCACTTACATCATAGATAGAAAAGACCATTTGCAGAAAATACATGGTTTTTACAGCTTTGACACCTATGGTCCGATCTCCATAAAAGTTTTCATGCTTGTTTAGAATCATATCTTTTGCATGCACTTGACCACGCCCGTTTTCTAAATGACCCCTTTATAGTTACCCAAAGAGAAAAGTTCAAGATTTTTTTTGATAATTATAGATCTAGAAAGTCCAGAGAACTGTACTGCAGTGGTTTTATCAAGGCTGAGCCAAAAACTTAGGACAAGTTTGCCAAAGTTGGTTTTTTGAAATAATCTCCAATATTTAATGAACGATTCGAAGGACAGAGGTGGTCCTAGCGGCAAAGTTGCTCAGAATAAGGAGTTTTACCATGTGGTATGAATGTCGTGAGTGTGTGGGAAAAATCGCGTGACATACAATCTTTACGTACGTGAAAAATGCGACGGCGCCCCTTGATGGCCAATTTCTTTCGAATTTTTCACAGGCCTCTAGAGCCATGAGTCAAACAGGCCCAGCGAGTTTTGTTCCGATCGGCCTCCGTTAACCTTGTCTGATAGCTGTTGAAAATTCATTGGTCGCTGCTGGCCACATTTTCGAGATACGCCAATGTCCTCAAAGGCAGTCTTGGCACCTTGGACAAAGACAGCGCATACCAATTTTCAAGTCAATCAGACTTTGGGTTGCGTAGTTATAGCCATTTTTAATTTTTTTCCGTGTTATAGCACCACCAAGTGGCCAGTTGCCGCATCCTTTTCATGCAACCACAGAATTAGCTCTTACGCATGTGTTCCAAGTTTGGTGAAAATATTTAATTCCGTTCATGAGTTATAGACATTTTAGTAAAAGTGGCTTCACCCACTTTGAAAGTTTTTTGTCCCGTAGAGACCGTGAATTGAAATTTAAACTTTTTTGATATTTATAATCAGGCTCTGGAGAATCTTGCTACACTGGTTTGGTTCCGATCGGACCAAATTATGTCCGTCTCGAACCAAGGATTCCAACGATATAAGACACACGAGTCTGCACCTATGATTAATTAGGAGTTATGAGCGATTTCATACTTTTCACGGCTATAGCGCCCCCATCAGGCAAATCAGGGCGAGTTTTGGTGACGTTGTAGACGGTGTGAGGACTACCAGCCCTCAAAGTTTCAAGTCTCTATGACTTACGGTTCACTTTTAGGGGAGAATGCTGACAATTGCAATAGGGTTTCAGAGCTACTCGCTTGAACCCCTAAATACAGAATCACAACTGTGAGTTTTGCTGAAACTTGTTTTTGAAAAGACAAAGCATGTGCAAACATCACTGAAGAATGCAGCTACATGTTCAAGCCACAGCATCAATTCAACACCCTCTCATAAAGCTGTCAGCTGTAGATCTGTGTGGCGGCTGACATCTCTAGACTGCTGAAGCTGAAGACGAAGGTGTAATGTAAGGGTCACGCTGTATCTCACTGCATAATAAAGCATAAATATGCATGACAATTCATTTTCTTAGATGCTTAGAATGTCAGGTCGGGTTGGGCAGCTGTGAGACAGGAGCGTGATTAAATGGCTGGAAGTTCAATGTTTCTTGAAAGGAAACACTCTTGGGAGGCTGTAATCTCAAGAGATGTTTCATTTCCTCAGGTTCATGATGCGGATTCAGGTGGATCAGTTTGTATAGGAGACATTTCAATAAGGCTTAGATTTTGTGGTTGTATGGGTGATTCTTAGTGAGTATTAAGTTAATAAAAGTGTGAATTTTTTAATTAGTGTTAAAAATCTGTAATCTGTAAGGGATAATGTACATTCAGCCAGTCATTATTGCAGAATAAACTTACTAAATGAATAGATATGTGGACATGAAATACTGATTTGAGTTTAATTCATTTTTAGAATTGTACCTGCATAGTATCTTAAATCTCCCATTAAGTGTCTTTCCTTTCGCATACTTTTAAAAAGTGTACTTATTTTGGAAATAATCTACTTATGTACATAAATGTGAACTGAATGTAATGTTTTCAGTAGAACTTAAGTAAGGTGACATTATTTACATTACATTAGAAATTCGTAATTACTTCTATTTAAAAAACAAAAATGGTTAAAGTGTACGTTCTGTTGTGAAAAGTGCTCTTTAGCATTTAAAAAAAAAGAAGTACTTATTAGAGAAACAATATACTTAAAGAGAATACTTGAGTGCAAACTGAATGTAATTGTCACGTGTTGAGGCAGGCAGACGAAGAGATCAATATTAATATACTCCAAGTTCAATGAATATAATTCAAACAGGATTGTCAGACAAAGACTGAGTGAACAGGAGGAACTTAAGTAGCAAACATAGATGAGGATAATTAATAGGACACAGCTGATGAGGAGTGTGACAACAAACTAAAAGTCCATAATAATGAAACTAAACAGAACGAAACTAAACGGCAGAAGATAGGGCAGCCGGAGGAGGCTTGGGAGGAGGACGATGTGAAGGAGAGGAACAGGTGAGAGGCTGAGGTGACGTGAAGGTGGTGCTAGGACAACGATCCCCTGGTGGTGGTGATGGAAGAAATGGGCTGCTGGCACAGATCCAGAGCTCCCCAGTGCCAACAGCCCATGGCGGAGATGAGGGAGGGAGGTGGTGATGTGGCTGATGACAGCTGGGGGACGACCGACGGAGGCGTGGCTGATGGATCCGGAGGCGCAGATGGAGAGCCAATGGGAACGAGTGACATCGCTGGTACTGGAGACCCAGGCGATGCCACGCCGACGACCGTCAAAGGCCGAGCTCGAGTACCCAATGGCTGAGGTGGAGCCGGTGTGAGCGAGGACAGAGGTGACACAGAGGGGAAGGAGGAACCTGCTGCAGTTGTGGGGGTGGAGGGACGGAGTGCAGCGGATGGACCGCAAGTCCGTGATGGAAGTGGTGTGACGACTGACCAAGGAGGAGCCGGCAGGATGAGGGAACCCGGAGGAGGCGCAAGTCCGAGGGTCTCCAGTTGAACTGAAGGTGGGAGGAGCCAAGACATAGCAGTCAGGTCAACAGGCCAAGAGTTCAGAGGCGGAGCTGCAGGATCCTCTCGCGCTGACGTGTTACCACCGGCAGCGGCGTGGCTGGAGGAGTAGCTGAGCTCTGGGGTGATGAAGGTGGTGAGGATCTCGATGGCATGACGGGGAGTAACACAGTCCTTACAGCCATTTGAACTGTTCAGAAACAGTGATGATGACGATGATCCCAGGTGGGAAAGGATGGGAGATGGTAATTCCACACTGAAGCTGATCAGCCAGTCCTCATTCTCTGTCGTCGTGACTCCCCCGTCCGCTGATGTTGCTGGCACCCCTGGTCAGACTTGCGATGGAGCTGCACTTCCGGGGCGAGGGTCAGCCCTGTCCTCTTCTCCTCAGGTTCTGGCTGACGCGATGTGGCGGGTGGTAGCTCTCCATCTGCGAGGGGCACACGCGAAGGTCTGGAAGGTCGAGATGGTGGTGAAATGTTGCCCCGATCCAGAACAGGGTCTTGAGGATCTCGTTGTCCAGGGTGCTGGTGATGGCCAAACAAATAAAGTCTTTGACAAAAGAAAAAAGGTTATTCGCTCTCCTGAGCCAATTATTCTTACGATTATTCTTGCCCTATCGTCCATTACGGGCGGTCCGATCTGTCACGGTGTGTTGAGGAAGGCAGACGAAGACGAACAGACAAACATCAATACACTCCAATTTTAATGAATATAATCCTAATGGACAGAAAGGCAGGAATAACACAACCAAACATTACGGTGATCGGACAAAGACTGAGTGAACGGGAGGAGCTTTATGGCAAGTTTACACTACAGGATTTTAAGCCAGATTTGCAAGTTAATGAGCTCGCCGACAGGTGATTGGGGGAAAATCAGCGGGTGATTGGAGCTCGCCAATCTTTATGTGTGAACTACTCGATGCATCAGAGAGGCTCGCTGACGCGTGGCCACACTTGCAGACGCCAGACAAATATCTAGCATGCTAAATATCTGGATCTGTCGGCCGACTCGATATCCTGTGGTGTCACGTGTCGCAACGCAACAGCCAATGGAATCTACACTGATGTCTATGGAAGCAGCAATAACAATCCATTCAAATATAATTTGTCGACGTTTATTCATATCAGATACACATTGTGTAAGTGACTATAAAGCTCACTCACTCTATTGTTCTCCCAATTCACCGGCAACACGTATTTCAGGACAAATGGATGAATTCACATTATATATCAAGATCAAGGTCATTATATAGATTTAAAGTCCTGTAGTGTAAACTTGGCTTAAATAGCAAACATAGCCGAGGGTAATTAATACATAGACAGCTGATTCAAATAAACTAATGATGAGGAGTGGGAAAACAGAACAAAGGAACATATGATGAGTGTGACAACAATCTAAAAGTCCATAATAATGAAACTAAACTGTGACAGTAATGTTTTAGGGGATTTAATTGCATTTTATTTACTACTAAACAAAATGCATTATAGTTTAACTGTATATTAAATGCAATTAGTTGAACATTAGAGTGCTTTTTTGACCCACTTAAGTAGGACTTAAGTCCATATTTATATGCAATTTCATAATCACTTCTATTATCTTTGAAATGTTTAAAGTGTACTATTGAATGTAATGACAAGCATTTAAGGGAAACTTTTCTATTGAAACTTATATGTCATATATTTATCATTATCATTTATCAAATGTATTTAAATATTTAGTACATATAAAATATATTTTTGTAAAATAACTTTAAAAGTAAAAAAACAGGTTAAAATTATAATCAAATACTTTACATGTGAAGCTAGCCAGATGGGATTTAAACATTGTCGGCTGAAGACCCAAGTTTGGTTTGAAGATGAAAAACATACCAAGCACAATGTTCTCTCACCATTCCTGATTTCTAACACACACTCACAGCATTCGGCCGGTCTTGTGGCTCATCAGAGCAGAAACGAAAGCTGATGCTCTCCTTATGTTTATCCGTTGTCTCCGGGTGTGTTCATATGTAAATTTCTTAAGCTTATTTCGTCCATTAGATTGAAAGATCTGAAAAAACCCATACATTTACCCACCCACAGACCCTCCCCTCGAAGAAATCAGGACAGTAGTGGTTGAAAGTGGACTAAAGAGAGATTAAAACACCAGTTGTAAATGGGAATGACTCCCTCGTCTACTTGTGATCCGATCGACCAAAACGCATCTTAATTCCAGGTGTAAACATGGCCTCAGTGTATCAAAGCAGTGATCTTTTCCCTTACGGAACAAAAATATACTGCAAAATATAATGCGATATATTACGTAATACATTTCCATATATGGGAAACTAGTGCTTATATTTTTCAATATATGCATTGGCCATGAATGGCTATATATTGATACATATGAAATATTTATAAATGAAGACAAAAATAGCATTACATTCATAAAGTTTTATCCTTTATTGTGTACATATATTGCACATACATGTTCCCATATAAATGTGAATGTATTGTACACACACATATACACACATTCATGGAATGAGTTACAATCAGTGGTTACAACAGACTTCTAGTTCCCAGCATGCTTTGCTTCTGATTGTAAAAGTAGAGTAAATGTTAACATTAAGTGCTATTTCATGTGTTTTGCTCAATATTGATAAAGGGGGAGATCTGTTAGTGTTGAAAGTTGTATTATTTTGGAATTTAAAAGGTTTTCTGGAATGTGTGAGTTTTTGGGGTTACCATTGTGCTGAAGAGTAGAGCCTGTGGTTAGGTTGACAATCGGCTCAACAACATTTAGACTGTAATAACTTTATTTGCACAGTTACATCTGTGCACACTATAACACAGTGATAGACTCTTTGTTAGAAACTTTAGTACATGCAGGTGTGCTTTTAACTAACTTGAAAATATGAAACATTTAAAATGTAAACAATTATAAAATATAAGAAATGTGTTACATAATATATATTATCATAATTGTGTTTATACCTCATGAGTAAATATATCCACTATATGTATTGCATGGAGTACCATATCTGATCACATATAAATCTATATATTATGAAGTATATTACTGAATATAAAATTACATACATTATGATATATTAGTAAATATATTATCACATATTTTTCAATATATGAAAAGTGGCAATTCCTTATGTATTATTCAATATATTGATCATTCATATATAGGGAAATATATTTTCTTTCCATAAGGGTTATCTCTGCAAAATAGCAATAGGCTACTGTTTATATAATTGAATTTTACAACACTTTATGTTAGTAGCTCTCTTTATAACATTGGGTTTAAGGTCCCTTGACTCTGTACGCTGACTCGGTGCAAACTTTTAACTGAATTTTTCCCCACATTTGTAGATTACACAGTTATCTTGAAATGTAAGCTCTAGCGTAAGTTCTGCCGGGAAGACTCTAATGTTACGTCATTCATTAGATCAGATCTAACCAATCATTATTGAACACTCAGGTATAAAGCATTGGTACTTACACTTATCTGAGTTCGCAGATGCTGATGCCAATCT
This sequence comes from Anabarilius grahami, assembly GCA_003731715.1. NCBI lineage: Eukaryota > Metazoa > Chordata > Actinopteri > Cypriniformes > Xenocyprididae > Anabarilius > Anabarilius grahami. The sequence goes on from RJVU01052005.1 coordinate 765,444, forward strand.
CCACCTCCATCCCCCCCATCACCACCAGGATGGTCCCTGTCCATATCCCTGTGGGGGGTCGGCTACGTCCCTGCCTTTATTCCGGGCAGGATATGCCGAGCCTACAACCATTCGGATGCGTGCTACGGACGGGGCCTACGCCAAAGAACTTTATCTTTTTGTATAGCTTTTTTAGTTGTTAATAAATTTCATCATTTTGTTATTTTGCCTCCCAAGTCTTTCTGGTAGAACCTTCAGTTAAAACTACTGCAAAAGACAATATACTTAATATGCATTAACATCGCTGATACCATAACACAACATAAAGCATAAGAACAAATTTGCAAGAAAAAAACATTAATTTGAAGCTTAACCTGGGGCACTTTCAAGCTCAAACCGGTGCAAACTCTCCTCTGATTATATAATGGTAAATATTAAAATATCATAGCACAACAATAGTGATCATCAATAATGATAAGCCTAATAGTCACAATAAAAATAATAAGGTCATTTAGATCATAACACAGTCTCGGAGGTAAGAAGTGGATTATGCTTCGTCTGATGTTAGATCACAATACTTAGGAACCACAGTTTCCACAAATCCCTTCACTCGATTGGGATGTTCTCTTTTATTCTGGACAGCAAGGGCAGTGACTGTAATATTGAGCGTATTTTGCAGTATTAAACACGTATTTATACTTATTTCATCAGGCTCTGAAAATTCTTCAAAAAGAACACAAAGAATGGCCTTCTCAGCTGCCATAATTGCAACTCTTGCGTCATCAGAACAGGGTGTTCAACGCACCACCGTTTCTGTTTAAAAAACGTTTTGTCGGTGCTGAACGCAGCCCAGATTAATGCTATAAATCTTATAAACAGTCAGCATAGTACTGCTCCCTAAAATGTATTCTGACTTCAAATAGAATAAAAAATTAATGTATTTAAATTAATCCCAAAAAGCAGTTTGTGTGCTGTCTTTCTGTTCAGAAATCATAGTATATAAAAAGTAAATATGAATGAAATGGCAGTTGTCGTGATCAGATACTGGTGACACCTGAACCTAATAATTGAGTATTATATGTTCCCATGACAACTGACTGTCAGGAAACAATTGGTAAATGGCAGTCCCTGACACTATAAAAAGTCCATTTTACCATCACTAATGTGTGCTGGGGTGCAAGTATGTTTTTTATGATTTTGTAGTAGTAGTGGTGTTGCTGAGGTGATTAGTTGCTAATTCTAGGCTGGACATGGAGGGTACCACTATCCGACTCTTAAGGTATGATGTTAAATTGTAGTGTTTGGTATTTGTTTGTTTACTACTTCTTTAAAGCAAAAAGTGTCTAACAAGTCGTTTTTTTTTTTTTCAGTTTTTCTCTGGCACTTCTCAGTCTTTGTGTCCATGGCCTTATTGGAAGTGGTAAGGTTCATTCAGGCAAATTCTATAATTCCTGTTTGTCAACATGTCTGATCCCCCCCCCCTTTTGTTCTTTTTCTTAGTTGCTGGCTTTGTCAGGATTGGAGGTTATCCTGTATACAATGAGGCTGGTCTCCCCATGCAGGATGATGTGAAACCACAGAGTTCCTCTAGCTGGTCTGGCCATGAACATGTATCGGATCCCATTAGTCCTCGAAGATCTAAGAATATCACTTACAGTGCCGCACAAGTTAAGGGTGTGTATAGCAGTGTAAGCTATAGTCCTCAAAATGGCTCTTCTGGTTTTGGACCCATGACTAATGTATATAAGCCTGACTCTGATGCTAGAACTCAAGTACAAGGATCTCTAATGTCTTCAGCTGGTAGTGGCAGTCTTGTACCCATTGCAGTGGCCACAGAATCAGAAAGCATGAGCATTGAGTCTCTACCCAAGCCAGCGCAGCTCAACTATCAAACTTTAGGGCAGTTTAGTAGTGAGTCTGTGGCATCTAGTAGCCAGCAACTAGTGCAGACCAGCTCCCAGTCCAGTGGCCAATTAGTGCAAGTCCGCTACCAGTCTTCGGTGCAGCCCATTGTCAAGCCTCATAAAAGTAGACTTCAAGCTGGTTCCAGGTTTTCTTCTGGTACCAGGCCAGTGCAGACTTCAAGTTCCACCTTTTTCGTAAAGCCTTTGCAGCAAAGCAATGAGTCCTCACAACCCAGCTATCAGTTAGGACAAGGCAGCTATGGGTCTGGACTTGTGCCATTGCTCAGTGGGCAGCAACTAGTGCAGTCAGGCAATGATTCCGTGGTTCAGCCTAATGATGTGCAACTAGCACAGGCAAGATACAAACCTGTGGCCCTGCTCAGCCTCCAACAATCATCTCAAGCCAGCAGCCAGAACTTGGAACAAGCGGTCTCTCAATCTGTGGACCAGTCTAGCGTCCAACACCAAGCCCAATCCAGTTTACAGTCATTGTCCCAGCCAGGTGGCCAACAACCAGGAGAGGCCCTTTACCCATCTGTGTCCCGGCCCAGTGGCATGCAGTCAGCACAAGCCAGCTCACAGTCTGTGGACCAGTCCAGTGGCATGCAGTCAGCACAAGCCAGCTCACAGTCTGTGGACCTGTCCAGTGGCCTGCCGTCAGCACAAGCCAGCTCACAGTCTGTGGACCAGTCCAGTGGCCTGCAGTCAGCACAAGCCAGCTCACAGTCTGTGTCCCGGCCCAGTGGTCTGCAGTCAGCACAAGCCAGCTACCCTTCTGTGGCCCAGCCCAGTGGTCTGCAGTCAGCACAAGCCAGCTCACAGTCTGTGGACCAGTCCAGTGTCCAACACCAAGCCCAATCCAGCTCGCAGTCTTTGTCCCAGCCAAGTGGCCCACAACCAGGACAGGCCTTCTACCAGTCTGTGTCCAGGCCCAGTGGCCAACAACCAGGACAGGCCCTCTACCAGTCTGGGTCCCGGCCCAGTGGCCTGCAGTCAGCACAAGCCAGCTACCCTTCTGTGGCCCAGCCCAGTGGCCTGCAGTCAGCACAAGCCTCTTACCAGTCTGTGTCCAGGCCCAGTGGCCAACAACCAGGACAGGCCCTCTACCAGTCTGTGTCCAGGCCCAGTGGCCAACAACCAGGACAGGCCATCTACCAGTCTGTGTCCCAGCCCAGTGGCCTGCAGTCGGCACAAGCCAGCTACCCATCTGTGTCCAGGTCCAGTGGCCCACAACCAGGACAGGCCCTTTACCAGTGTGTTCAGCCCAGTGGCCTGCAGTCCGCACAAGCCTCTTACCAGTCTGTGACCAGGCCCAGTGGCCCACAACCAGGACAGGCCCTCTACCAGTTTGTCCAGCCCAGTGGCCTGCAGTCAGCACAAGCCAGCTACCCATCTGTGGTCCAGCCCAGTGGCCTGCAGTCAGCACAAGCTCGTTACCGGTCTGTTCACCAACAACCAGGACAGGCCAGCTACCAGTCTTTCTCCCAATCCAGTAGCCAGCAGCCAGCACAAATCCACTACCAATCTGTGTCCCAGCAGCCTGGATTCCAGGTCTTTTCTGTGCCAGAGGAGTCAAGTTATAGGTCTCCTTCCAGTCTTGGTTCCCAATCTCTAGAGCAACCCAGTAATGTACCTCTTTCTTCAAGCTATGAGTCTGTGATGCAGTCTTTCAAGCCTGGCTTTCAAGATCCAGCACCTCCACACTCTCAGACTACTCAAAACAAGCGTTTATCTCTAGGCATATTGAGGTTGTTGCAACAAGTGAAGTCTTAGTTGCTTACTTTGCTGCTTTTTGTTTTTTGATTTTGAAAAATAAATATAATTTATAAAATGGGTTTGTGTCTGGTGTTTACTACTGGGAAGTCTCTTTTGGCCTGAAAGTCCTCAGTATTGTTTGTGCTGCATTAACGTGACATCTTTGTTTTTTATAATATATATATATATATATATATTTTTTTTTTATTCTCATGCACTGTTTACATCTGGTAATAAGACTTTTGGTTGATCTGATCAAAAGTGGCTGATTCTTAGCACAGGTGTAAACGGTTTTGTGCTTCTCTACTTTCAACCACTTCCAGAGGTAGTCAAATGCATTTGATGGGTTTGCTTCTGTGTTGTAAATGGCCACTGGAATTTACAAATGTTTGAAATATTAAAAGCAACCACGTGAGTCTTGGGGGCAATTATAACATATTAAACAAATACACTGAGTAGGCTACAAATTTAAATGATGGTTCACTTTTGTTTTCCACAATCTTCTTGCAGAACAAAAATGAATAGGAATCTACTGCAATATATTACATAATACATTACCATATATGGGAAACTAGTGCTTATATTTTTCAATATATGCATGGCCATATATTGATAAAGACAAAAATAGCAAAGTTTTATCCTTTTGTGTACATGTATTGCACATGTTCCCATATAAATTTGAACGTATTGTACACAAATATATACACATTCATGGAATGAGTTGCAATCAGTGGTTACAACAGACTTCTAGTTCCCAGCATGCTTTGCTTCTGATTGTTAAAGGAGAGAATGTTAAAATGAAGTGCTATTTCATGTGTTTTGCTCAATATTGATATAGGGGGGAGATCTGTTACTGTTTAAAAATGTATTGTGGAATTTAATAGGTTTTCTGGTATGAGTTTTTCAGGGAAATTATTGATCATTTGAAACCTACTTTTTGTCCTGATATTCTTTTTTTGAAACAAATTTTTGATATTGTTGGGCCATGTCTTTTTTCTGAATAAAGTCCCTGAACATAAGCATATCCCTGATAGCCTTAAAGAAGCGACTGTCACACCTTTTCTCAAGAAACCTTCACTTGATGATAGTGATTTCAATAATTTTCGACCTATCTCGACTCTTCCTTTTCTTACTAAAGCTTTGGAAAAAACTGTTTTTATTCTGCTGCAGTCTTTTCTTTCCAACTTTCCAATCTGGTTTTAAGCCTCTACACAGCACAGAGTCGGCTTCATTACGGGTTTTTAATGATATACTGTTAGCGACTGACTCTGGTGAATCTGTGATCTTCATACTATTAGACCTAACCTCGGCTTTTGATACAGTTGATCATAAAATTCTCCTGTCCCGTCTGGAAAGTTCTGTGGGCATTCAGGGAACTGTCCTCAGTTGGTTTATATCTTATTTGACGAATAGTAGCTTCTCTGTTAGATTAGGTAACTTCTCTTCATCACCTACTCAACTCTCTTGTGGAGTACCGCAGGGTTCAATTCTTGCACCTATTCTTTTTTCTCTGTATTTACTTCCTCTGGGCTCCATCTTCAGAAAACATGGTGTATCATTTCACTGCTATGCAGAAGATACCCAAATCTATTTACCTCTGAAAATTAACTCTAATGCTGCTCTTTTTGTATGCCTAGATGAAGTGAAATTGTGGTTCTCTTGAAATTTTTTGTTCGTGAACGAATCGAAAACCGAGGTTATAGTCTTTGGCCCCCATCATGGCTCTGGTAGCAAAAACATCGACCTGGACTACCTTACTCCTTTTACCTCTTCCTGCATTAAAAACTTAGGTGTTTTTTGGGACCAGAACTTCACATTTGAAAAACAAATAAACTGTGATTAGTTTTTGTTTTTTTCAGCTATGTCTCCTCTCTAAGATTAGATCCTCGCTCTCCGAAAAAACCTTAGAGATTGCGATCCATGCGCTTATTACATCTCGCTTGGATTACTGCAATTCTCTTTATTATGGGATGTCCAAATCCTCTATTGCCCGTCTTCAACTAGGGCAAAATGCCGCTGCAAAATTTCTCAAAAGAAAACGCAAATTTGATCATGTTACCCCAATTTTGAAATTGTTGCACTGGTTACCTGTACATTTTAGAATTGAATTTAAAATTCTTCTTTTCATTTTTAAATCCCTAAATAACCAGTCACCAAGCTATCTGTCAGAGATACTCCACCCCTACAATCCCACACGAAATCTGAGATCTGGTGATAAGAGAGTTCTCTGTGTCCCCAGATCGCGATTAAAGCAGAGAGGTGAAAGGGCCTTTGCTATCGCTGGCCCCAGGCTGTGGAACAGTCTCCCGGCCTATATCAGATCGGCACAGTCTATAACTATTTTTAAATCTTCTCTTAAAACTTACTTTTTTTCTTTAGCTTTTAATTCAGTATGAGTATATGATGTGACTGTATGTTGCACTTTGCACTTTCTTTCTTCCTTCACTTTATTGTTCAGCACTTTGGTCAGCCATGTTTGCTGTTTTTAAATGTGCTATATAAATAAAACAACCTTGAACCTTGAACCTTTTTGGGGTTACCATTGTGCTGAAGAGTAGAGCCTGTGGTTAGGTTGACGATTGTCTGAATAGCATCAAGTTTATAATAACTTTGTTTAAAAAGGAATAGCTGTGCACACTATAGCACAGTGATAGTCTCTTTGGTAGAAACTTTAGTAAATGCAGGTGTGCTTTTAACGAACTTGAAATATGAAACATTTAAAATGTAAATAACTATAAAATATAAGAAATGTGTTACATAATATATTTTTTCATATATGTGTTTATACCTCATGAGTAAATATATCCACAATATATACTGCATGGAGTACCATATCTGATCACATATAAATCTATATATTATGAAGTATATTACTGAATATAAAATTACATACATTATGATATATTAGTAAATATATTATCACATATTTTTCAATATATGAAAAGCGGCAATTCCTTGTATTTTTCAAAATATTTTCAAATATACTGTTAAATGACGCAATATTTTGATCATTAATATATAGGTAAACATATTTTCTTTCCATAAGGGTTATCTCTGCAAAATAGCAATAGGCTACTGTTTACATAATTGAATTTTACAACACTTTATGTTAGTAGCTCTCTTTATAACATTGGGTTTAAGGTCCCTTGACTTAAAGTTATCTTGAACCTTCAGTTAAAACTACTGCAAAAGACAATATACTTAATATGCATTAACATCGCTGATACCATAACACAACATAAAGCATAAGAACAAATTTGCAAGAAAAAAACATTAATTTGAAGCTTGTCCTGGGGCACGTTCAAGCTCAAACCGGTGCACAACATTTTGCTATGATTTCCCGGTTGAACGACATGTTTCCTGGAAACGGTGTGCAACGGGGTTTGAAATACGTTTTCTCTTGTTTGGTGGGTGTGTCAAAAATGTCAGCCCAATCAGCAACAACCAGAGCATCAACGGCTCTGGCAACAACATGTATATGAACCACGCGGTATTAAAGATACGGCTCGAACAATGGGTATGAATGTAACATAAAAGTACTATATATATTTATATATTTTGCTATTGTAATTTGGAGTGATACTTTCATAAACTTTTCTATTCTCCTCTGATTATATAATGGTAAATATTAAAAATATTATAGCACAACAATACTGATCATCAATAATGATAAGCCTAATAGTCACAATAAAAATAATACGGTCATATAGATCATAACACAGTATCGGAGGTAAGAAGTGGATTATGCTTAATCTGAAATGCGAGGCAAATGTTAGATCACAATAATTAGGAACCACAGTTTCCACAAATCCCTTCACTCGATTGGGATGTTCTCTTTTATTCTGGACAGCAAGGGCAGTGACTGTAACATTGAGTGTATTTTGCAGTATTAAACACGTATTTATACCGATTTCATCAGGCTCTGAAAATTCTTCAAAAAGAACACAAAGAATGGCCTTCTCAGCTGCCATAATTGCAACTCTTGCGTCATCAGAACAGGGTGTTCAATGCACCACCGTTTCTGTTTATAAACCTTTTTTTTCCGGGGCTGAACACAGCCCAGATTAATGCTATAAATCTTATGAACAGTCAGCATAGTACTGCTCCCTAAAATGTATTCTGACTTCAGATAGAATCAAAATTAATGTATTTTAATGAATCCCAAAAAGCAGTTTGTGTCTTTCTGTTCAGAAATCATAGTATATAAAAAGTAAATATGAATGAAATGGCAGTTGTCGTGATCAGATACTGGTGACACCTGAACCTAATAATTGAGTATTACATGTTCCCATGACAACTGAGTGTCAAGAAACAATTGGTAAATGGCAGTTCCTGACACTATAAAAAGTCAATTTTACCATCGCTAATGTGTGTTGCGGTGTAAGTATGTTTTTTATGATTTTGTAGTGGTGTTGCTGAGGTGGTTAGTTGCTGATTCTAGCCTGGACATGGAGAGTTCCACTATCTGACTCTTAAGGTGTGATGTTAAATTGTAGTGTTTGGTATTTGTTTTTTTTTTTTTTTTTTTT
>RJVU01052005.1:773622-801551 GCA_003731715.1 Anabarilius grahami
AAAAAGTGTTTAACAAGTTTTTTTTTATTATTATTATTTCAGTTTTTCTCTGGCACTTCTCAGTCTTTTTGTCCATGGCCTTATTGGACGTGGTAAGGTTTATTCAGGCAAATTCTATAATTCCCGTTTCTCCCCCCCCCCTTTTTTTTCCTTTCCACTTGCTGGCTTTGTCAGGATTGGTGGTTATCCTGCATACAATGAGGCTGGTCTCCCCATGCAGGATGATGTGAAACCACAGAGTTTCTATAGCTGGTCTGGCCATGAACATGTATCGGATCCCATTTGTCCTCGAAGATCTAAGAATATCACTTACAGTGCCGCACAAGTTAAGGGTGTGTATAGCAGTGTAAGCTATAGTCCTCAAAATGGCTCTTCTGGTTTTGGACCAATGACTAATGTGTATATAAGCCGGGCTCTGACTAGAAGTCAAGTTCAAAGATCTCTAATGTCTTCAGCTGGTAGTGGCAGTCTTGTACCCATTGCAGTGGCCACAGAATCAGAAAGTATGAGCATTAAGTCTCTACCCAAGCCAGCGCAGCTCAACTATCAAACTTTAGGGCAGTCTAGTAGTGAGTCTGTGGCATCTAGTAGCCAACAACTAGTACAGACCAGCTCCCAGTCCAGTGGCCAATTAGTGCAAGTCCGCTATCAGTCTTCGGTGCAGCCCATTGTCAAGCCTCATAAAAGTGGATTTCAAGTTGGTTCCAGGTTTTCTGGAACCAGGCCAGTGCAGACTTCAAGTTCCATCTTTTTCATAAAGCCTTTGCAGCAAAGAAGTGAGTCCTCACAACCCAGCTATCAGTTAGGACAAGGCAGCTGTAGGTCTGGGCTTGTGCCATTGCTCAGTGGGCAGCAACTAGTGCAGTCAAGCAATGATTCCACGGTTCAGCCTAATGATGTGCAACAAGCACAGGCAAGAAACCAACCTGTGGCCCTGCTCAGCCTCCAACAATCATCTCAAGCCAGCAGCCAGAACTTGGAACAAGCTGTCTCTCAATCTGTGGATCAGTCCAGCGTCCAGCACAAAGCCCAATCCAGCCCACAGTCTGTGGACAAGTCCAGTGGACTGCCATTAGCACAAGCCATCTTCCAGTCTGTGGACCAGTCCAGCATCCAACACCAAGCCCAATCCAGCTCACAGTCTTTGTCCCAGCCAGGTGGCCAACAACCAGGACAGGCCCTTTACCCATCTGTGTCCCAGCTCAGCGGTTTGCAGTCCGCACAAGTCTTTTACCAGTCTGTGTCCAGGCCCAGTGGCAAACGTGGACTAGCAAGCTACCCATATGTGTCCCGGCCCACAACCAGGACAGGCCCTTTTCCAGTCTGTCAAGCCCAGTGGCCTGCAGTCAGCACAAGCCTCTTACCAGTCTGTGACCAGGCCCAGTGGCCCACAACCAGAACAGGCCCCTCTACCAGTCTGTGTACAGCCCAGTGGCCTGCCGTCAGCAGAATCTCGTTACCGGTCTGTTCACCAACAACCAGCCCAAGCCAGCTACCCATCTGCTGTCCAGCACAGTGGCCTGCAATCAGCACAAGCCAGCTACCCATCTGTGTCCCAGCCCAGTGGCCTGCAGTCAGCACAAGCCTCTTACTCATCTGTGTCCAGGCCCAGTGTCCCACAACCAGGACAGGCCCTCTACCAGTCTGTTGTCCATCCCAGTGGCCTGCAGTCAGCACAAGCCAGCTACCCATCTGCTGTCCAGCCCAGTGGACTACAATTGGCACAAGCCTCTTACCAGTCTGTGCCCAGGCCCAGTGGCAAACGAGGACAAGCCAGCTACCCATCTGCGTCCCGGCCCAGTGGCCCACAACCAGGACAGGCCCTTTACCAGTCTGTTGTCCGTCCCAGTAGCCTGCAGTCAGCACAAGCCAGCTACACATCTGTTGTCCAGCCCAGTGGCCTGCAGTCCACACAAGCCTCTTACCAGTCTGTGACCAGGCCCAGTGGCCCACAACCAGGGCAGGCCCTCTTCCAGTCAGTTGTCCAGCCCAGTGGCCTGCAGTCAGCACAAGTTCGTTACTGGTCTGTTCACCAACAACCAGGACAGGCCAGCTACCAGTCTTTCTCCCAATCTAGTAGCCAGCAGCCAGCACAAATCCACTACCAATCTGTGTCCCAGCAGCCTGGATTCCAGGGGTCTCATTTATAAAGCGTGTGTACACACAAAACGGGGCTGGAAACGTGCATACGCCAGTTCCCACGCAAAGGTTGTGATCTATAAAAAACAAACTTGACGGGAGAATGCTTAAAGGTGCGCACAAACTTTGAGCCGTGCGTACGCACATTCTGGAGACAGAGCAGTTTGGCGACACTGATGGTGAGCTGAGGGACTGACGGCAGATGAAGGAAAACCACTTCAAATCCTGATTGAGTCATAATCATAAATACAGTTCATGTTCACAATGACCGTTTAAATAAATAAAAATTATTTAAATTCACGTGGAAACATGTTTTCATTTGATAAACATTTACATTAATATTACACTTTCACTATTGCCGATAAGCACTGAAATTACATTACGCAGAAGTTAAACAAACGTGATATGAATTCAGATAGTAGATGTGCTACTTTCGATCACTTTTCCAGTGACACGCTGTTTTAATGACAGCGAGGAGCGCTGGGAGCACAATAATTCCTCTTTAAACTAAACTGCAGATGTTTTGACAATATTTTAGCGAGAACGATGATCAGTGATGCACACTTAACTTCGATATTATGGAAGACACTGCTGGATTCGGTGGTAAAACGGTCCGTTGTCCAGTTTGAATAGTTCCAATGATAATAGCATTTTATAAATGAGACCCCAGGTCTTTTCTGTGCCAGAGCAGTCAATTTATACGTCTCCTTCCAGTCTTGGTTCCCAATCTCTAGAGCAACCCAGTAATGTACCTCTTTCTTCAAGCTATGAGTCTGTGATGCAGTCTTTCAAGCCTGGGTTTCAAGATCCAGCACCTCCACACTCTCAGACCACTCAAAACAAGCGTTTATCTCTAGGCATATTGAGGTTGTTGCAACAAGTGAAGTCTTAGTCTTTTGTTTTTGAAAAAATAATTTATAAAATAGGTTTGTGTTTGGTGTTTACTACTGGGAAGTCTCTTTTGGCCTGAAAGTCTTCAGTATTTGTGCCATATTAATGTGAGTTTGACTTTAGTTTTTTTTAAATGCCCTGTTTACGTCTGGTAATGTTGTTTTTTTGGTTGATCTGATCAAAAAAGTGGATGATTCTAAATACAGGTGTAAACGATCTAAAATGTTTTGTGCTTGTCTGCTTTCAACCACTTCCAGAGGCAGTCAAATACATTTGATTGATTTGCTTTTATGTTGTAAATGGTCACTGGAATTTACAAATCTTTGAAATGTTATTAAAAGCAACAGCGTGAGTCTTATTGCATTCACATTTTTATTCATTTGGCAGATGCTTTTATCCAAAGCGAATTACAAGTGTAAGGAGTGCAAGCGAGTCGTCATGATGAGGCAAATAGACACAAGAAGTGCTCTCACAATACAAGTTTTAGGCAGTGCTCAGAGTATCATAAGCTACAATAGAGAGGGATTAGAGGAAGTGAAAGGATAGGTATAAGTGTGTGTTTTGATGAGGAAGAGGGCTCACAAAAGATGAGTTTTCAGCTGTCTTTTGAATATTGCCAGGGATTCTGCATTCCGGATGAATTGCCAGAGATTTCAAGATTTCTGGCCGAATTTGATGGGGTAATTGAGGATGTACCTAGCTGGATGCTGAAAACATGATTTAGAGTCGGATTGGCAGGGAAGACGAGAAGCTCAGTCTTAGCCAGGTTGAGCTGCAGAAGATGTTCTTTCATCCATGCCGAGATGTCCACCAGACAGCTTGAGATTCGTGCAGCTACTGTGGGATCATTTGGTTGGAATGAAAGGAAGAGTTGTGTGTCATCAGCATAGCAATGGTAGGAGAAACCATGTGCCTGTATGATTGGACCAAGTGATGTAGTGTAAATGGAGAAGTGGAGGGGTCCAAGAACTGAACCCTGAGGAACTCCTGTGGTCAGTTGATGAGCTTTGGATACCTCCCCTCTCCAGGCAACCCTGAAAGACCTTCCTGTGAAATATGATTCAAACCAGTGAAGTGGAGCACCTGTGATGCCCAGTGATGACAGGGTGGACAGAAGGATCTGATGATTCACCATGTCAAAGGCAGCAGATAGGTTGAGCAGAATGAGAACTGATGATTTGGAATCACCCGTTGCAATACGCAAGGATTCAGTGACCGACAGTAGTGCAGTCTCGGTTGAGTGGCCACTCTTGAAACCAGATTGATTGACGTCCAATTGGTTGCTCTGTGAGAGGAAAGATGCCACCTGGTTGAAAACAACTCATTCAAGTGTTTTTGCTATGAGAGAGACAGGTCTGTAGCTGTCTACAAGTGATGTGTTTAATGTGGGTTTTTTTAAGCAGTGGGGTTACCCGAGCCTGCTTGAATGTGTTAGGGAAAGTGCCAGTGTGGAGAGATGTGTTGATAATGTGTGTAAGTGCTGGTAAAAGTGTAGGAGCGATGGCTTGTAGAAGGTGTGAGGGGATGGGATCTAGAGGGCAGGTGGTGAGATGACTGAAGAGAAGAAGTTTAGATACTTCTGTCTCAGTGAGGGGAGAGAACGAAGAGAGGAGGTGTGTGGCTGTGGATGTGGTTGGACTGAGTTCCTGTGTGTGTGGAGCTGAGAACTGACTGCTGATGGTAGATGTTTTGTCAGTGAAAAAATTGGCAAAATTATCCGCAGTTAGGGATGTGAGGGAACAGAGGAGAGAGTTGAATGCTTTGAAAAGTGTCTGTGTGTTTGAAGCGCTGTTGATTTTGTTGTGGAAATGGGAAGATTTAGCAGCATGAATTTCAGCAGAAAAGGATGAGAGCAGAGATTAATAGCTACCTAGGTCAGATTTGTCTTTTGATTTTTGCCATTTCCTCTCTGCAGCCCTGAGTTTGGCCCGGTATTCACGAAGAACATCAGATAACCAGGGATTAGAGGGAGTAGCATGTGCAGGCCTGGATGACAGAGGACAGATACTATCCAGAGATGAAGTTAAGGTGGAACATAAAGTGTCTATTGCTGTATTCACATCCAGCGATGAGAATTGTGAGGGTGAGGGAAGGGAAGATGATACAGCAGAGGATAGATGAGAAGAAGAAAGGGAGCGCAGGTTTCGTCTAAAGGTAACTGGTAGAGGGGTTGGTGGTGAACAAATGGGGAGTTGTAGATTAAAAGTAATGAAGAAATGATCGGAAATGTGCAGAAGTTTTACCAAAATGTTGTCAGTGATACAGTTGCGTGTGTAAATGAGGTCAAGTTGGTTGCCCGATTTGTGTGTACTTGTGGTGATGAGCCGATTGAGATCGAATGAGGCTAGAAGAGAGTGGAAGTCTGAAGCATAAGGCTTCTCTAGATGAATGTTGAAATCACCAAAAACTACAAGTGGGCTACCATCCTCTGGGAAGGAGGACAGCAGCATGTCCGGTTCCTCTACAAAGGTACCCAGTTGGCCTGGGGGGCGATAAATTACTATAATATGAATTTTGACAGGAATTGAGATTGTAATAGCATGAAACTCAAATGAATTGTTGTTGCAAAGAGAGGAATGAGTTGAGTATTTCCAATTGTCAGAAATGAGAAGACCTGTGCCCCCACCCCTCCCAGACTGGCGAGGAGTATGAGAGAAAGTGAAGTTGTTAGAGAGAGCAGCAGGGGTCCCTGAGTCCTCGGGACGAATCCAGGTCTCAGTCAAGCCCAAGATATTGAGAGAAGAATTAGTAGCAAAGGCTGGAATGAAGTCAGCTTTGTTAACTGCTGATTGACAATTCCATAGACCCACAGAGACAGAGAGAGGAGTATTAGTTTTAGAAGAGGGCGCAGGTTAGAAGCATTGCGCTGCCTTTTACGTGGGTTAGTGGAGCGTTGTCGAGAGACAACAGGAATGTATTGAAAGCACATGCTGATGATGAAGGAAAAAGATAAGCGTGAAAGAAAGGGAAGGAGGATACTTAAGTGCCTACCGGTGTCGTTGCTCGGTGGAGTCGCGCACGTAGAGTCGCAGGTCTTTACCCGAGTCGGTCTTCACACGAGGAGGCTGAATGCTTCCGTGACAGTGCGCACACACAATAAATATACTGCTTATTAACACGTGATTGAAAACAGCTAAGCCTGCCTTGAAAATTAGCACTGCAAAGCCTAAAGCCCTTGAATGGGTGAAATCGAAACTGATGCTCGAACAACATAGTGCTTAAGTGCGAAAAACGAGCAATAACACCAATAAACTCTGCAAACGCGGCTGTTATTCTAAACAAGTACAATTAAAATACAATTATAGTCAAGGTAGAAAATAGGACAAGCACAGATTCGAATTTAATCCTTCCTTGCAGCAAATAATAAACGAAGCAACTGACCAGAACAGATATTAGATATTATTGGAGGGAAATTATAACATATTAAATACACTGAGTAGGCTACAAATTGAAATAATGGCTCACTTTTCTGTTTTCCACTATTTTTTATGGAACAAAAATATATGGGAATACACTGCAAAATATAATGCAATATAGTACATTACCATATATAGGAAACTAGTGCTTATATTTTTCAATATACTGCAATATATGCATTGGCCATGAATGGCTATATATTGATACATATAAAATATTTATAAATGAAGACAAAAATAGCATTACATAAAGTTTTATCCTTTGTGTACATATATTGCACATACATGTTCCCATATAAATGTGAATGTATTGTACACAAATATATACACACATTCATGGAATGAGTTACAATCAGTGGTTACAACAGACTTCTAGTTCCCAGCATGCTTTGCCTCTGATTGTTAAAGGAGAGTAAATGTTAAAATGAAGTGCTATTTCATGTGTTTTGCTTAATATTGATATAGGGGGGAGATCTGTTACTGTTTAAAGATGTATTATTTTGGAATTTAAAAGGTTTTCTGGTATGTGTGAGTTTTTGGGGTTACCATTGTGCTGAAGAGTAGAGCCTGTGGTTAGGTTGACGATCGGCTCAACAACATTAAGACTATAATAACTTTATTTAAAAAGTAATGGCTGTGCACGCTATAGTACAGTGATAGTCTCTTTGATAGAAACTTTCAGGTGTGCTTTTGTTAACTGACTTGAAAATATGAAACATTTAAAATGTAAATAATTACAAAATATGAGAAATGTTACATAATATATTTATACCTCATGAGTATTGAGTAAATATATCCGCAATATATAATGCATGCAGTACCATATCTGATCACATATAAATCTATATATTATGAAGTATATTACTGAATATAAAATTACATTCATTATGATATATTAGTAAATATATTATCACATATTTTTCAATGTATGAAAAGCGGCAATTCCTTATGTATTATTCAAAATATTGTCATATATTTACGGAGTATATTTTCTGTATATTTTCAAATATACTGTTAAATCATGCAATATATTGATCATTCATATATAGGGAAATATATTTTCTTTCCATAAGGGTTTACCCAGCATAACTCATTCCCATGAGTTAAGGGTGGGGATTTCCGTTTTTTTTTTTTTTTTTGGACCAATGGAAGACAGTTGGAGTGCTGAGGATGAACCTGCTTTAAAATAGTCAGTATTTTGCGATTTGTTGATTCTAGTGGTGCAAAAATGACGCCTCATCTTTAATACAACTGCTAAACATTTGTGCTAATGCTAAACAGCTATTCATGATTCAGATGAAAACAATGTCTCCAATAAACGAAAAGCATTTCTATTCAAGGCATGCCCTTGACGACAGCCTATAAACATACAATTGCAATCCGCCCTTGAAAAAGTCCTCAAATTTGAATGATAAGCAATTTATGTACCGTTTCATTGTTCAACAGGAGCAGAGAAAAAAAGATTATCAAATTAATATATTCAGTGGATGCAAAGGCAAATATCCCTTTATTGTTCAGAGCTATTTGTTAAAGCAAGCAGGCAACTAGGCTTCAATTGATTCATTCTGTAAAGAGATCACACTGTGTCTGAGGTGCCCCCAAGGGCCTCATGTGCAGCTTCAATTTCCAGCTACTGCAAAGCCATAAATGAGTGCAGAATCAACATCCTTACATACAATTGCAATCAGTGCAGAGGTTTCTGTGCCAGGAAATGGGCAGAGGTGAGTGATGGAGCTTATTTCTTCTCTGGCTTGTCTCTACAGCAGATTACTGGCACGTGCTGTGGCTCATATGAAAGCTTTGCTGATGTGCAACGTCTTCTTTCATTCAAGGTCAAGTAGTTGGACAAAACAAAATTAAACTTGGACCAAAGTCAGGCTGTCTTCACTAGTTTCCCTTACATAGATTAACCAAACACCCACTCTTAAAAAGG
This sequence comes from Anabarilius grahami, assembly GCA_003731715.1. NCBI lineage: Eukaryota > Metazoa > Chordata > Actinopteri > Cypriniformes > Xenocyprididae > Anabarilius > Anabarilius grahami. Next base: position 782,002 of record RJVU01052005.1, read on the forward strand.
TGCTTAAAAGTGAATGATTATTGACCATTGATTTTGAAATCCAATCCAAGACCAGGCTTAATCTGAGCCGTAATCCTTCATTCCTGCTTTGAATCCATGATCTGCCACTGGTGAGTGAAATAGAAGCAAAACATACACAAAATCATAATATTTAGTGAAAATTTCTCCAGGTTATTGCTTATACATAAGCAATGTTAAAAGAGAGTGCTGATATTCAAACCAAAAGCATTATTGTTTTTTTTACAACAGTTCAATAAACAAGAAGTTAATACTAAACAACTATTTTCTCATTTCTTTTCTCCAGTAACGAGTAATATATGACTGAATCATTGAATTATTCATTCAACCGAAGCCATGCATACGGTATATATGAGCAATATCACACTCGTAGCAGTGTGATATGGCTGTATATCAGCACGTCTGTGATTCGGCCGTCCATAGGTAATCACAGCGTGCTGATATTCAGCCATAGTGCACGGCTACGAGTGTGATATTGCGTTTATACAACAGTTCGATGGCACGGGTGTGTAAATAAATAAGAAATAACAACGGAGTGTCTTTAAAACCCTCTTTTGTGCTGAACTACTTCCTTTCACCACTGATTCAAATCTCAAGTTGACAGTTTAACGGTTGAGCCCAAGCCTTTGTTTCTAATTCTAAAACATCACTTTAGTAACAAAGGAACGTTGATTCGCTTCATTGAATCTTATTGTATTATGTAGAGTATTATGGTATTATGAGAGCGAGATCGACTAAACGAGTGCATTACCTGCATCTGATATAGCACTCATTCTTCAGGTCGATGTCCATAATATTGTATCCATTATAAAAAAATTGTTTGAATGTCCACTGAGGAAAGCAATATCTTTGTCTTTGTCCTTTTAAAAGTTAAGGGGATTTCCCACTTCCTTGTTCTGACTCATAAAGACAGACTTTGCCACCATCTAATGGCGTAATAATGTAACTTTCACTATAGTTCATATCATGATCACTAATGGACCCTTTCTCAATACCAAATATGGCATATTATTTATATAAAATAATATTTATTGAACAATATTTAAATGAACAATAATAGCCATTATAAAAGACATAAACTCAAGCAAACAATAAACACAATCAAATAAATAAATAAATAAACTCAAGAAAACAATTCAGTCAAATGTACAAAAGCAGCACTAATATGCTGATATTCAGCCATAGTGCATGGCTACGAGTGTGATATTGCGTTTATACAACAGTTCGATGGCACGGGTGTGTAAATAAATAAGAAATAACAACGGAGTGTCTTTAAAACACTTTATTATATAGAGTATTATGGTATTATGAGAGCGAGATCAACTAAACGAGTGGATTACCTGCATCTGATATAGCACTCATTCTTCAGGTGGATGTCCATAATATTGTATTCATTATAAAAAAATAGTTTGAATGTCCACTGAGGAAAGCAATATCTTTGTCTTTGTCCTTTTAAAAGTTAAGGGGATTTCCCACTTCCTTGTTCTGACTCACTCATAAAGACAGACTTTGCCGCCATCTAATGGCGTAATAATGTAACTTTCACTATAGTTCATATCACGATCACTAATGGACCCTTTCTCAATACCAAATATGGCATATTATTTATATAAAATAATATTTATTGAACAATATTTAAATGAACAATAATAGCCATTATAAAAGACATAAACACAAGCAAACAATAAACACAATCAAATTAATAAATAAACACAAGAAAACAATTCAGTCAAATGTACAAAAGCAGCACTAGAGTACAGAAGTTAAATATAGCCTAAATTTAAAGTTATGAATCTTAATTTTTCCCTTAACCCAAATCGATTTGCTCTGGAACAAGTAATAGATTAAAAAGACCAAAGATTGCCAGTTTGATATACCCCAAATGAATTATATCCCATGTTTAAACACTATCTATAAGAACCAGCAGCAAATTTACGAAGGACTGGCTGAGATGAAGCTGTTCTCTGTGGGTACATGAGCGCTGAAAGGACGCTGACGGCCTGGAGCTCACATCTGCGAAAAGGTCTAAACAAATTGTAAAATAGGCGCTATGTTTATATATGAGTCACATATTTGAGGTCTAAATAACACATTCTCACCTAAAAATTAATTTTTGTTTTAGTTTTTAGGTGTAAACAGTAGTATTTAAAAAAAATATGGTGGATTTGGTGAAACGGTTCCACTGGAGGAATATCACATGCCTCTCAGCCAATCAGAGAACCAGAAAGAACTGTTATATAAATACATATAATGCTTTTCTCATTTAACACAATAGTGACTTTAAATTATAATTTGGGGGTAATTTCTCAGCCAAATTTGATGTGCGATTAATTTAGGATTAATTCAATTATGTGTTAATTAGATAAAAAAATGTATCACTTGACAGTGGAGCACTTTTATGTTCTACATTGCAAAGTAAAACAACACTTTACCTTTCACTCATACAAACAAAAGAAGGATCATAAAAATTGCCAAAGTTTACATATAGTCCACAAGACAAAATAACTGTATTAGTTTATACCACATTGAAAAGATTGGTTTAAAAACTCAATACACTTGATTCTTAATACTGTATGTCATTACCTGGATTATCCACAGTATTTAAAACAACTTGGAGTTTTTACTGCATGGCCACATGAACATTAGTCTGCTGGCTGGATGCTGAACCACCTTTACAATGTCAAACCTCACAAAGCAAGATTGAATTCAGTGTCACGAATGACAATACATCAGAGGCCACAACCTTACTTTAAAAAACATTACTTTCATTTATCAAGAGACAGTAGCTCATAGCAATGAGATGGAAGAGTCTGAACGGCTCGACTTATAGATAGCAAGTGCATGGCACTCTAAAAGCATCACTTCAGTCTTAATTATTTGTGGCATCCATGTGTGTCATCCAATCTGAAGTTAAGAGGATGCTGGAGAGAAACACACTTGAATAAGCACTGTAATAAAAGCAGCGAGGCATCAGTGCAGCCCTCACTCTACAAACTTATTTTTCTTGTTGATCAAAGGTTCTTTATATAATTTTAAAAGGCCTTAAGGGTTTTGTTTTATTTCAAACACTGCCACAAGTTGCTCATTTCATTGACATTGGGCCAAAGTGAACATGTCATGGCTTTTCTTTTTTAAATAGAATAACATCGGATACATCTGAGGGGTTCACAAGATTGTATTTCTGAAGAGAATGTGAGTGGTGTGGTGCTTAGACATGCAAAATTCATGTCCCAGGTGAAAAAGGCATACTAAAAATGTATAAAAAATTTGAAATATAAGTAAGTGTTTTAAGTAAATAATGTGTAATAGTGTTGTGTGTTCCATGTTTGTCAAGTGTTCATGAGATGAACACGTTCATGAGATGAACAAGTTCTTTCAGACTAACACAGTCGGATTTACATAAAAAAATATCCTGCCTCTTCCAAGCTTTATAATGGTAGTGAATGGGGGTCGAGATTTTGAAGCCCAAAAAAGCACATCCATTCATCATAAAAATAATCCAAACGGCTCCAGGGGGTTAATAAAGGCCTTCTGAAGCGAAGTGAAGGGTTTTTATAAGAAAAATATCCATATTTAAAACTAAAATTTAAAAAAAATTACGCAGTATGCGCACGGCCGCCTGCCGGAAGCTAGTTATTTTAGTTTAAATATGAATATTTGTATTACAAAACCCCATCGTTTCACTTCAAAAGGCCTTTATTAACCCCCTGGTGTTGTATGGATTATTTTTATGATGAATGGATGGATTTTTTTGGGCTTCAAAATCTCGACCCCCATTCACTACCATTATAAAACTTGGACGAGGCAGGATATTTTTAAATATATCTCTATTTGTGTTCGTCTGAAAGAAGATAGTCATATACACCCAGGATGGCTTGAGGGTGAGTAAATCAGTTTTCATTTTTCATTTCATTATTCCTTTAAAGTATATTTTGTGTAAGAACATAGCAAAATGATTCAGCTTTCGGTGGATTTAAAGTATACATATCTTATTATAACCATATAGGCCTATACTGCAATATATTTTAAATGTTTATGTAGTGAACATGTGCTTCAGCCTGCTTTTCAAATGTAAGATTTTTTGAAAAATATTTTTTTAACATTTTAATGTATTTTAAAAAGTACATTAATAAATACCTTATAGCTGTATGCAATTGCATTCTTACAATGCTGGATGTGAGGGAATTTCTATGCAGTTGCTAGGGTGTTTTGGATGGTTGCTAGGCATTGCAGGTTCTGGATCTGGCTCAGGTCCCACCATCTTTGCAAGACTGTGGGATTTTTTTATTTATTTTTTGGTCTGGCAGAAATGGTCACATAAATATGAATAGCTCTCCTCAACAAGACATTGATATCCGTATCTGGGACAAACTAAAAATCCTTAATGCATTAAGATTCGTTAGCTGAAGCCAGCTATTCAAATATTTTATGAAGAGAGATTAGGGCATTTGTTTCCATTTTGTTTGAAGAATTGGACAAAATAAATATTTATGACATGGATAAACCTATGCAGAGAAAAAAAAAAAAAAGACAGTGGTTGTCATTGAAAATTTGAAGCTCAAATTATTACTTGAGCTTTTTCTTTTTAGACTTTGTCTCAGCTCTAGGTTTCATTTGAGAATTTCTACCACATGTCTTACTTTCAGGTTCTTTTTTTCATGCAAACATGTGAAGACAAGTGGAGAATAAGTGCCTTTTTTATTCTTCGGGTGTTTTCAACTGCTGTAGGTCTGATTATAACATCCATTGTAAGTTCAAAGCAAGTCAGGTTCACTTTTACAGCAGTATGATGGAGTGGCAACAAATGAAATGATCTGTCAGAATCCTTTTTATGTGTTTTCGCCGTTCATTTACCCAACAATGGCATTTATTTGAAACAAATCTTTTGTTGTAACAAATGCAAAAGTCAATTTAATACACCCTTGCTGAATAATAAAGTAGTAGTTTCCTAGAAAAAAAAAATCTTATTGACATCAAATTTTTAATCGTTAATGTATACAATACATGCAAAATCAAATGTTGAATATTAATAGCATTATGTAAGACCACTATATAAAAACTTTGTTTCATGGAAGACACTTTAAAAGACAAAGTTTTAGAATAGATTTAGAGCACAAAAAATAATATTTTTCAAAGAAGAAATGTTTATACAGACAAAAATCTCTTTCCACCCCTTTTTATTCCCTTACATTATTATGCATTCCTTAGAATTAAATTAATGTTTCAAATATTTTAGCAATACCAAGCTAACAGAAAAATGTAATAACATAGGCTACCAGAAACTCAGAAGAGTAAGCTTGAGATCAATTTTTACAAAGATAAATAATATCTGTAAGCTCAAAAGCCAAATTCAGTCCTCTACTCTCCTCAATGGCGTCTAAATGTATTTTAATGTAACAGTATATGTGTAATAGACTCTATTATAGACTGACAAGTATATACAGATTGAACTGAAACTAGAAAAAGCGACATTTCCTTTAACTCTTGTTCAATGCTCCTATTATCATTTAAATCACAAGACCACATTGCCCACAAGCAGTTGTGTATGAAAAATACTGTTCTGATTTTGAGTTTTTCCCAGAATGGTCAGAAAGTACCTCAGAAAACCACAAAGAAACAGATATTCTGCATATTTCACATGACACTTGGGAAGCATGAAAGCTGTGACATTTACTGGAGTTAATAAATATGGGTAAAGTAATAAATCATTCTTCAACTGTCCTAATACATCACCAACATTTTCAGTTTCCATTAAAATCCATATACACTCAAGGCCATTCAGCGCTTTGCAATGTTTGCAACTTCATGTAAGAGTTTTTTTTTTTGCCCATCAGCTTGAAATTATGTTCAGTTAAGCCTAACTTTCAACATATATTACTTAATTTATTTATTTAATTATAATGGTATCACTTTACAATACGTGTGAACTAATAGGATATTATTTTATGCTTAAATAATGCACAGAAGAACCAAACCATTGCCACATCAGCAACTAATAGTCTGTCTGATTAATAGATTAAGTTATATGCATTTCAATTAACTGAATGTGTCATCATGAATTATTATAAACATCTATAAACATGGATCCCTAAACATCTAGTATTACTAATAGTGTAAATTAATGTGTTAATTACTACAATAGGTTGAAACCTGTTTTTCAACTCCCAGACGTGTGTTTTAATGAATCATTAGCTAATGATTTGCAAATATATCATTATGTTATGATTTTACTTGTTGAGGCACATGACAATTAGGCCTATCTCATTATTAGGTAACATGTCATAATGGTGATGGTTTTTATAGTGCCTGACAGGCCACACATCCACACTAACGTTTCAGGTCTGGGACAGTTGCACAGTGAATGTGTTTGAAGGATGGGCTGCACTGTTAGACCTTACCAGGCTTTTTTACAGTAAAATATTGTCCATTTTACAGTTATTTACCTTGAAAATTACAACAAGGGTTAACAGTGTGCACACAAATATCAGCCACCAGAATCTGAACTACTGATTGGACATGATCGTTGTCTTGTTGCGCCACAACAGCTGTCTACTATGGCAAGCCAGAAGGGTCATAATTATGATATAGATTAATTGTGCCTGCTGGGTTAAAAACAACCCAAGTTTGGTTAAAAATAGACAGACCCAACGATTGGGTTGTTTTAACCCAGCGGATGGATTAAAGGTGCCCTAGAATAAAAAATTTAATTTACCTTGGCATAGTTGAATAACAAGAGTTCAGTACATGGAAATGACATACAGTGAGCCTCAAACACCATTGTTTCCTCCTTCTTATATAAATCTCATTTGTTTAAAAGACCTCCGAAGAACAGGCGAATCTCAACATAACACCGACTGTTACGTAACAGTCGGGATCATTAATATGCACACCCCCAATATTTGCATATACTAGCCCATGTTCAAGGCATTACACAAGGGCAGGCAGTATTAACATCTGGATCTGTGCACAGCTGAATCATCAGACTAGGTAAGCAAGCAAGGACAATAGCAAAAAATGGCAGATGGAGCAATAATAACTGACATGATCCACGATATTTTTAGTGATATTTGTAAATTGTCTTTCTAAATGTTTCGTTAGCATTTTGCTAATGTACTGTTAAATGTGGTTAAAGTTACCATCGTTTCTTACTGTATTCACGGAGACAAGACTGTCGTTATTTTCATTTTTTAAACACTTGCAGTCTGGATAATTCATAAATACAACTTCATTCTTTATAAACCTCTCCAACAGTGTGTAATGTTAGCTTTAGCCACGGAGCACCATCAAACTCATTCAGAATCAAATGTAAACATCCAAATAAATACCATACTTACGCGATTAGACATGCTGCATGATGAACACTTTGTAAAGATCCATTTTGAGGGTTATATTAGCTGTGTGAACTTTGTTTATGCTGTTTAAGGCAAGCGCGAGCTCCGGGGGCGGGGAGCGTGAGGAATTAAAGGGGCCGCAGCCTGAATCGGCTCATATTTAATGATGCCCCAAAATAGGCAGTTAAAAAAATGAATAAAAAAAAATCTATGGGGTATTTTGAGCTGAAACTTCATAGACACATTCAGGGGACACCTTAGACTTATATTACATCTTTTGAAAACACGTTCTACGGCACCTTTAAATGTTTGCTCAACCTGCTCAACCGGAGACCCAGGTTCGAGGCCCGCGCAAAGCGGGGCGAGTAGGACCTGGGTGAGGGGTTACACTGGGTTAAAACAACCCAAATGCTGGGTTTGTCCATTCTCAACCCAACTTGGGTTGTTTTTAAGAGTGTACATACAAAACGTTGTATTTGACGGTGTTCAAAATGGTTTAACGCTGTCAAATACAGCGTTTTGGATGTAAATGTGATTAATCTATAGTGTAATTCTGACCCTTTTGACTTGCCATAGTCTGCACTGGATGCAACAAATCCACTGTTGCAAATCCATTTGTCCTTCATATCAGAAGTAGTTCAAGCGTTCAGTACATCAGAATAGAATTTGTCACGTCGCACCATATTCAGTGTAGACAGCATCACGGATTATAATGGGTTCTTTTGTTGTGTCGCCTCATTCTGCTCATGTCTGGTGTAAACACTATGTTAAGAAATAGCAGTGCCCGGACACATGTTCTCAGTATACCTCAAGCTTCAATCCGAACAAGTAACACTTTATTTCAATAGTCCACTTTAGACATTCTACTGAGTAACTTTGCAATTACATGTCAACTAACTCTAATGGTGCTTTTCCATTGGATGGTACGGCTCGGTACAGCTCACTTTAAATAGTACCACCTCAGCTGAGGTTCCAAGCGAGCCGTACCAATACTAAAATGTGACTTGAGACACAGCAGATCAATGATTGATCGGAGAGAATCATCACTATCAGTGCCATTGGATTTGCAACAGTGCAAACTGCTTCCAATACTCATTTTCCACAGAATAGATGCACGATACCAGCTGCTCTTTCTCTCTCTCTCATCTCTCCCACAGCGAGTTGACACACAAACCTGTCTCCCCTCACTCGCTCGTTTTTTTGCTCTGGTTGAATATTGTTGGTGTTACAGGGCTTGAATTTCAGCATGGGATTGCACGTACTGCACATAATTTACTTATTCCTGCAAATTTTGTGCTTGGACCCAAAGTGCGCACACATAAAGCCACCTCTCAGTACTAAATTGAGTTCTTTTTCACTGCTTATTGCACTTAAACAGTCACATACAAACAAAATATTGTCAAAATGCTGGTCTTGGCGAGTATTCACGTAAACACAGTCAGTTGTTTTAAGTGAACATAAACAGTTGAGAAAGAAAACACATGTGTAACAGTATAATGGATCTGTGCGTCAGGTCTTAAAGTGACAGCAGCCTAATATACCTGCTGCCAAATTATGAGATAATATAAAAATATCTACATGGCAGTTTTTCCCAATGGTATTAAATAAAAATTGTGACCAGTGAAAATGCTGAGTGGCTGTAACTTTGTAAAACCACTAGACACAGTGGCTGCTGAGCAAAAAAAGTTAATGTCAAGCCCTGACTATAAGTAACTTTGCAAGTATGTCAACGTGTTCTACTAACCCTAACATAACAGACTACTAATACTCTAATGAGAGTTACTTGACATATAGTTGCAAAGTTACTTATAGTTAGTAGAATGTCTAAAGCAGACCGAAATTAAGTGTAACCCCAGAAATATTCCTGTGCCATAAACAACAAGGCTCAAGGGAACAGTAGCATCCCGGTTACAGAAGGCTGAAAGTTGAAATCCATGGCTTTGACCCACTGTGGTAATTAACAACACATTAATGTACACTATTAGTTAATACTAGAGCATGAATGCATATTAGTGCACCCGTATTGTAAAGTGTTACCATTGTAATTATATGAATTTATTATAAGAACAGTTAAATGGGCCATTTATTCATGGCCACTTGCTGAACATTAGCTCTGTACTCAACAGACTGACGTTATCTCAAAGCAACAGTCATAATTCTCAGAATATAAATAGCTACTTATCTGAATACCTCCCTATTCCAAGGGCTTGTAGTTTCCTCATAGTCAGCTTCGCGGATGATGCTGGTTTTGTTGCAAAACTTTCACAGCATTAAGCTGTGAACCGCTGAATATATGTGATAAATCAGCATGTTTTACCCAGACTCGTGTGATACGTGGAAGTGCACTGTTTCGTTCAGTCTTTGAGATTCACGGTGCACAGCATGTTTTCCCTTGTTATGTTCCTCCATGAGGATTTGGCTCTGCTCCAGCTCTCTAGGAGCAAATCGCACAACATCAATAGAGTTAGCACTGCTGAACGCTTTTTTTAAGATGATAAAGGAGGGTGGTGTGCAATTAATGTGCAACATATTGTCATTAAAGTCATTTGACTTACATTAGCATATGCACAGAAATAAAATTGCATACTACCAGGAATTTGAGAAAAGACACTCCTTTTACTCAAAAATGAAATGTATTCACCCCCATCCGGTGTGCAGTTATTTAGAGAATCTTATGCAGCTCATCTCCATACAAAGCTTAAAAAAGGTCAAAAACACCATTGAAGTACCAAAATAGTGGTCCATATGTTTTGTGCACTATATGCAGCCTTCTGAAGCCATACGATAGATTTGTATGAGGAACAAGTTGGAAAATGTTCCTCCAGCTCTCGAATAGTATTCTTCATTCTACATATTTGAACTGGCTGTGCTTGATTGTAACGCATGCAAGAACATGGCACTGGGCTTCGATGAAGTCAAACCTGTGTACACAAAACAGGTTTGAATGCTTCGGAAGTGGGGTAGATTTTTAGAGAATAATAAAGCTAGCATATGCTTCAAAAGACTTGGAATATATGGATTCATTTTATATGACTTTTATGGTAATTTCAGATGAGGTTATCCAACTGTCCTTGTATGGAAAATAGCTGTTTGAAAATTCTTCTTTTGTGTAAGAGTGAGAGAGTGAGTAAATAATCATTTTTGGGTGAACTACTCTACACAAGGAGACAATTTTAGTTTGCATGCTGAAAGCTTTCAGTCCCCATTAATAAGTCCCGAAGGATGGAGATCATTTTAACAGGTCAGTGCTAAACAGAGTACAGAGACACATTAAGTGTCTGCGTCTCACTCACTTTCTGGTGTAATTCCCACATCTTTCTCTTGTGAAAAAGAGGTGCACTTTAGCATAATTTTGAAAAGAGTACTTATTACAGAAATAATATACTTTAAAAAGAATATGCTTAACTGCAAAAGTAATGTAATGTTTTCTGACAATTTAATTCATTTTATTTGCAAGATGTGTTATAAAATGTCAGAATGCAAGAGTGCTTTTTGACCAACTTAAGATGGACTTGGTTTTTATTTCATAATTACTTACTCTATTTGAATGGAAGGTTGTTTCCGTCAAGAAAAAAAAAAAAAAATGTAATTGCGACTTTTATCTCACAATTCTGACTTTTTTTGCTCGTAATTGAGAGTTTATATCTCACAATTCTGACTTTATATCTCGCAATTCTGACTTTATAACTCACAATTCTGACTTTAAAACTCGCGATTCTGACTTTATATCTCACAATTCTGACTTTATAACTCACAATTCTGACTTTAAAACTCGCGATTCTGACTTTATAACTCACAATTCTGACTTTATAACTCACAATTCTGACTTTTTTTCTCGCAGTTGTATGTTATAAAGTCAGAACTGAAAGATATAAACTCACAATACTAAGAAAAAAGTCTTTATAATCACAATTGCGACTCAATTCTGAGTTTATAATACGCAATTCCGAGTTTATATAATGCAATTCTGACTTAATAACTTGCAATTGTGAGTTTAAATTTCGAAATTCTGACTTGTGAGAATTGTGAGATAAAAAGTCGCAATAACCTATTTAATTTTTTATTTAGTGGCGGATATAAGCTTCCATATATTTGGAATGTGGCTAAAGTGTAAAATACTGTTTTACAAACAAACATAGTCATAAGTCAGGTCGCATTCACATATAACAGGCTTTTTGAACAGTGTTTGAGGGTAACACTTTACAAGTGACGCAAGTTACATAATCAGATTACTATTTTCTTGCAATAAGTAAAGTAACGCATTGCTTTTAAAGTTAAAATAAAATATCTGAGTTACTTTTTCAAATAATTAATGCAAGTTACATTGTTTTCCCATCATATAGACTGCATCTCTCCTGTCCCCATGTTGAGAGAAATCTGGAGTAAGTGTAGAGTCGTTGTGTGGGCTGTGTGAACATGATGGTTATTGTAGTTCTAGACTAAATACAAACACAAAATACTTTCAGAATTCTTTCCCTACCATTGACAGAATTAAAAAAGTTACAGGTTGCAAAAGTAACTTGCACATTACTTTTTAGTAAAAAAAAGTAACCAAGTAACGCAATTAGTTAATTTTTAGGGAGTAATGCAATATTGTAATGCATTATTTTTAAAAGTAATTTTCCCCAACACTGCTTTTACTTTATGCTAATAATATTTTTAACATAATTTTCAGTTTCTGTTGGACTATATCAACTAAAGGACACAAAAGGACTTGGGCATTTTAAGAGTAGAAGTCCAAACATTACTAGTTGAGCCTACATCCTCCCATTTAGTGTTTGGCATTGTGGAAAAATAAGAATGATGAACCTTTTCGCACTACAGTTTCTTCAGAGCACTGGTCTGTAAAGCTTTAATTCTTGGGCTAATAAAAAATGTGCTTGCTTTTTCACAGAACTCACTCTTAAGCTTGTGGAAGTGTGCTGAGAAGTGCACAATATGTCCCATTGCTCAGGAGTGATGTCCAATTCTTTCCCCCATTTTAACTCTCTGATTTATGAATTACAAAATCACAGGGAACTGTGAAAAATATCTTGTTTCTCTTTACTTATTTTCTTTTTATTGCTTCTACTTTTGCTCTTGCTAAAACAAGAATATATCATTCCAAAAAATGATATATTCTGAGAAAGTTACTCACACTTGTAATGAAGTGTAATGTAAGCCAATGCTAATTTGTAGGTAAACAAAGAATTGTGAATGTTTGATTTTAAATAGTCTTATATGTAGTAGGTATAATATTAAGATAAATAAAACCTGATTTAACTTGTTCATTAGATCTTATTCTATTGAAATATTTTATCCTCCTGGAATAAAACATAGGTCAAAGGTCATAGATAACAACCCATGGTGCTCTGCATGTACAGTAAAGTCTCAACCTGAATGGTTAAATCTGTTCACTGTTGGACACCAAAGGGTTAATCTTTTACGTAATATATATTCATACAACCTAACAAGGCAAATAATCTCACATAATGCACTAAAAACCATAAAAACACTATCAAAGATCAAATTAGGTAGAAATATTGGACAGTATCAGCAGCATAAAGATGGTATATTGTTAGTAAAGTCTGTATTTTCTCATCTTGTCTGTTTGCCCTGGCAAGAGACTAATCCAACAATTCAGGAGACAGGGGACATCCTTGTTGAGTTCCAGTTTTGTGTCATGATTTTGCGACCGAGGCATCCATTCATTTTAATTTTAGCCATGTGGTTGAAACATGCAGACTAAAAAACTTCTAATTGAATTTTTCAAAAAGACTCTATGCTTTTTTGATCCTGCAGCATGTGAGGGAAGATGATAACAGTCGCTTTTATGAAAATAAATAATGGCTCTGCCGCAATAGCCCAGAAGTGCAAAACTGTTTGTTTTTACGCATACCACAACAATTCCAATATAGTGAAATACCCTAATATATATATATCCATAAAATGATCCCTTGATGTGAAACCTAAAAGGTTCTGTATATAATGCTTTACGGAGTATTACAGATTATTAGATGAAATAAAATATAACCCACATTATGAAATGAGCTGTTAAAGGTTTCAAGGGAGCCAGCATCACTTTTACCTCATTTGAGGAAAGTATCCACAGCATGGAGATGAAACTTTAATATTCACAAGACATAATTTAGTTTAATTTAGATATTCAATTTAAATCTGAACATGACATTGGCAGGCATCATCATCATTCACAGTGATATTAGTTGCTCACCGTTGAGTTCTGGCCTTGAACTCACTGTGTTTCAAAGCATGGCATGAATGTGAGGGGGTGAAATACAGTTAAAGGGGTCATATAATGCCCCTTTTACGAGATGTAATATAAGTCTCTGGCATCCCCAGAATGTGTCTGTGAAGTTTCCGCTCAAAATACCCCACAGATCATTTATTATAGCTTGTCAAATTTGCCACTATTTGGGTGTGAGCGAAAACACGCCGTTTTTGTGTGTCCCTTTAAATGCAAATTACCTACTGGTCCCCGCCCCCTTTCCAGAAGAGGGCGGAGCTTTAACAGCTTACGCTTCGGTTGCTCAACAACAAAGCTGGAGAATGAGGATTGTCAGTAACGGTGTTCAGCCTTACATTGTTCAAACCGGAGTCGACACTGATGGAGAGACTCAGGAAGAAGTTACAACTTTTAGAATGAAACTGGACGTTTCTGAATGGTTAGTGGATAAATTTATGTAGTTGCTGTGGAGCTGATTCAACTCATCGACTAGCATGTGTCGTCATGTTCATCTTTTGTGTTGAATTGACCCTCGTTTGTGAAGCAGTCCGGCGTAAAATGACGGCATGGCAACAACTCTTCCTCTTCTCTAAAGCAGCCCAACATGGCCTCACCCCCTTTGTTGTGTGTTTCCGGGGGCGGGGTTTATGTAAATTTTAGGTTTTTTTTGATGGTACTAACTCAGGAAGAAGCTCAGAGATTTCTGTAAAAGAAAATATCTCGCTTTGCATTGAACTTTGAGCGCTGTAACTTTGCAGATGTTGTTTATGCTCAAACAGCAACATTACACACTAACTAAAGTTAAAAAAGTGAAATCATAATAAACCACCCCTTTAAAATACATAAATCAAATCAAGGCAGGCTCATGGGTTTGATCACTTGCAGTGTTCATAGAGGATTTGATGACTAATGATCAGTATTTTTAAACATACACGTACTGTATGTTAATATGGACATCTCTAATATTAGAGCATTGTTTTCATGCTAATAGTATAGGATAAATGGTGTCCTTAACCTGAAAAATGTATAAATATCATGGAAATGTAATATTTATTTATACGCTATAAAAAATAATTGTTGGTTTAACTTAAAAAAGTAAGTTACCTTGCCTTAAATTAAACATTTGAGTTGATACAATGAAGGCGACTGGTTTAATCAATGGAAACTCAAAATATTATGTTATCTGAACCACATTAATTACTGAAGTTGATTTGACAAAAGAAAAAAATGTTGTGATAACAAATAACTTTTTACAGTGTATTGAACTAAAAAAACAACCTTTGCCTCATCATTTCAGAAGTTCACCACGCATTTACCAATTGATTTGTCGAGTTTGTGACAGGGACATCAATATGCAGGGACCAAATAGAAATAATACATCACTTTCTATTAAAGTCCTTATTTTTTTCAGATGAATTGGCTGTACATAGTAAAAGTATTGTATCATTTTTAAAGCTAAAGTGCTAGAGTAATTCAATCTTGTCATAATACATTTTGCATTTATGTACTTTAATAGATTCAATTCTGGTAAAATCAATCAGTTTTGCTGGGCTTTGTATTACATTGAAAATATTAATAACCCATGACATTTCTCTCAAACATGCTTTGTGCCAATCGTGTATATTCAAAATCCTTTGGGAATGAATGAAACTCTCAGTGCAGAATAAATACTCACTAATGGTGTTTATTTGCTCAGCCCTGATTTCAGAAAATGCATGGATGCCACTAGTAAACATGTTCCACATCATTGGTTTGTTTTATTCCCATTTATGCCAGCTGATACGACTGTTGTTTCTCTGTGAAACCATGGAACACAGAATGTCCCAGGTCTGGTGCTGAGAAGAGCTTTGAAAGAAGCTTTGTCTATGGTCAGTTGAGACATCAAGATACAAGATTTTAAACTTTATAAATGCATCAAAATTCCAAGTTTTTTTTTCTAGTCATTTCAAAAAGCTTTTGCAAAATGTAATTTTTGCCATTTCACAAAAGAGAAAAATTATACATGCATATAACAATGTTAGTTCAATTAACAATGTATATTTGATTTTGCCTTTCTAACATACATGACTGACAGAGAGATCTTCTTTGAGTGGCTGGTAAAAGTGAAGGTCCTCCACAGACTACAAAAAAGAGAGAAAGATTAGTACACTGAACAGTTTTCTGAAATCTCCATGATCACTGTCACTGGTCTGTTTTGATTGTAGTGATAATACTGCACCTTTTCACCCTCGTCCGTTTCAAACATTTCTTTCAAAGTCAAGACAGAGAAACTGAGGGTCACACAGAGCTGAAGGGCTGAACAGATCATCATAGTGACATCCAGTCCTTCACGGATCATCTAGAGATGGGAAAGATCGGCGTGTCGTGGAATGAAAGCAATTTGACAGAACATTCCTACAACAGGGTTTCAAATCCAAATGACTTGTCACTGTACTCAAGCAACTTGGAAATCTCGAGAGATATTTCATTTGTATGAAGTGATAGTGTATCTCTCTTTATCTAGACTGATGTTAGATGTATAAAAAAGAGGAAAAAAAACCTGAAAAGAAAAAAAAAATCAACAAAAAAGTAAAGTTCAAATCAGTTTTACAGAGAAAATGTATGAAGAAAAGTGAAATGATCCCTTAACATTTTAATTTCATAACTTTTCAGCATTTTTCCACAGAAATATGCATGTTTATTTTTCCCCTACTGTAAAAAAATAGGCCTATCAATAAAATAATCACAATTAATTATGAAATTAAAATGTATCAGTAATAATATAAAATGTGGAAAATGTATAAAAATTATTGCATTATTATTTATTATAATGATAAACATTAATTGAGAATACTTTTAATGAATATCCCAATCTTTAATGTTAACTTTGATAGCCCTAAAAATACATTTTGTAAAATCTTTCATATTTTCCACAGACCCCTTAGCACCCTCTTGCCAAACCAGCATATAGAAAATGAAAATTTATTTTTGGGCCATATTTATGTATAAACAAAGACAGTGCACTCCATGAATGGGATAAAGTGCAACTCGCAATATGGCGGAATAAGTCCCGCCTTCTAGATAAAAAGCCAATCGCTGATTGGTAAAGTCATTGCAGCTGCCGTTAGAAGCTCCGGTTGCTTTAGAAACAGTCAGTGTTCTGAGACTCGCACTTAGGACTGCTCATGTGGATTGGCTGGTTTTTTATAATTTGAGTGTTAATTATCTTTTTTTTTTTTGTTTGTTTAGAAACAAAATATATGGGACAGTTGTCAGATTTCATTGGTGATTTCAAATATGAAACATAATCATAAGCTTGGTGAACAGCTTTGGAGAATTTTATGTTTCCCCCAATCAAAGAGACAGGAGCTGCACTTGCATGACTGAAATCACTGGCTGAGAGGTATTTCAAAGATGGCCGCCGAGTGAAATTACTTGCCTTAAAAGGACTTTGGTATAAACTGTTAAAACTTCAGAGTCTGTGTGTGACTTGAAATTATAACTGAAAAAAGGAAAAATCTATTATATAAACCTTTTAAATAAAATAAAGAACAATTACCTTATTATAGATCAGATAGTTATAGTCCTGAATATTAATATGAAAGCTTATCAAGTCCCATGAATACAGTGCTAGGCCTATCATAGCCAGAAGAGCACTGACTTTGTTCAGCACCACAGCAACGAGACACTGTAATACACAAATCACAACGAGATGACATCTTCAAAAAAACCTCTCCAAATGTAAAATACTATATGTGACTGTTAAAGACCTACCAGATAATAACTGGGAAACTGAGCTGCAGCAATAGACACGATTCCAACCACAAGAAACTATAAAGGAAAAGCAAAGAAATGCTTCAAATCTGCCCATCAAAGTTCAGACCAGGTGAATTAGAGTATTGAAAATCAGTCAACTTCACATCATTCTGAAAATAATCAAAATGTGAACTTTGAGCTTCATGTCAACAACACCATGATTATTAATTCAGATTAACTTTGTGAATTAACTCACTCATTTTACAAATTACAAACAAAAGAATAAGCAGAATGAGGTATAATTCTTACCACACCGCCAAACCAGAATGGAACATCAGACATCATAATGTAATCGTGTATCCCAAAGCTTAAAAATACACTCCCGGTCACGATATTGAGGATTCCTACTAATATTTGCACAATCTATGGAATGAGAGAACACGTCATTTATATACCACTTTGTATTGTGATGAATCTCAAAATCTGCATTGCATTGCCCAATAATCACATTATATGCCCTTCATTGCAATGTCTCAAAGTCTAGTGTTCTTGCATCACATCCAATGTTTAAAAATGTCTTTAAATTACCATTATTCCAAGAATGAAAACACCAATTGTACAAATGTAAATAAGTCAGCAAAAAAACACATCTTTTTAATATATATAATAATAAGTCCATAAAGTGCGTGAAAATTGCGTTCAGTGTTGAAATATAGAATCTATGTTTGTCATTTTTAAAAACATTTACTTTATTCACATTTATTTGATTCAAACATTTTATGCAAACTCCAAATGGGGCAAAAATCTAGCCTGAAGTTGTGTAATGTGTTTCAGCCTTTAGTTGTAATGTCTCATGTCTGTTTCAGTGTCTATCTCACCCCAAGCGCTGTATAGACTCCCATCATCTTCATTTTCACCGGCTCTGATACGACACACAGAGTGCTCAGGATCTGACACAATATTGGCCATTTGCTGTTGGGATTTGAGCTGATGGTGATCACTGTCACCCCCTCACCCTGAGACATTGTCAGAGACATCCTGCGGATCTGAGTAAAGAGAAAAGAGAGAGTTTAATGGACAGATAAATGTATCATTACAGGCAAGGATAGGTTTGATTTTAACATTGGTGGGGACATATAAACAGTCGACAGACTAAACCAGTGAATAACAGTTTAGTGTACTTCATGATGGAATATCTAACCAAGCATACATTCATAACTGAAAAAATATATATTCAAGGAATTCAATTTTATAATGTATTAGGGTCATTTAAAATATGTAAATGAAATAGAAAGCTAAAATATTAAATGTCACAGATGTATATTTACTGAGTAATCCACTGTTTTGTAAATGGACCAAAATGACAATTTTCACCTGAGATTTGGAGTCATACTACACACAGCAAAATCCCCAGAGTTAAATCAACTCTGCTCAGAGTACATATGGCCCCTCTCTAAATAGTGTTTAAATAACACTGAAGAAGAGTTCAATTTAATGAGATAATTAAGCAATTAATTAAGTAATGATTGTGCATTAGTGATGAACACCTGCTGTTAACAAGCAGAATAACTGAAGAAATAAGAAAAAACAAGAACTACAAGTGACTTAAGTCACACAGCCTTATTAATTGCTTAATTATCTCATTAAATTTAACTCTGCTTCAGTATAACTTCAACACTATTTAGAGAGGGACCATATGTACTCTGAGCAGAGTTGATTTAACTCTGGAGATTTTGCTGTGCAGGGGGGTAAAAATGACTTTAGAAAGGTAACAGCGTCAAGGTTGGTTGGATAGATGCGCACGACAAAGGAGTTGTGTTGATGGAAAAAAACAAGATACATATTTAGTTTCAGCATTATTTGGGTAACACTTTACCATAAGGTTCATTAGTTAAACATTACTTAATGTATTAACTAACATGAACTAACCATGAGCAATGCATTTGTTACTGCATTTACTAAACTTCGTTAAGGTTAGTTAATGTAAATACAGTTGTTCATTGTTTGCTCATGTTAGTTCACAGTGCATTAACTAATGTTAACAAGATTTCAATAATGTATTAGTAAATGCTGAAATTAACATTAACAAAGATAAATAAATGCTGTAGAAGTGCAGTTCATTATTAGTTCATGTTAACTAATGTTAACTAATGAACCTTATTGTAAAGTGTTACCATTATTTGTTTTTCAGATAATGAACCTTATTGTAAAGTGTTACCATTATTTGTTTTTCAGATGTTTCT